>CAAKHG010043370.1:0-12182 GCA_901007715.1 Dactylopterus volitans
AGAGAGAGAGAGTAAGACTATGTGAGGGGGAGAGAGAGAGAGGGGGAGAGAGAGAGCAGCTGCACCGTGTGATAGGTCGGTGTGTTCCGCCGGTGATGCGCAGGAGCTGCGTGCCGGCTGGTGTCCGTCAGCGGCTCCGGTCAACTGCGCTGCGCATCGGTCGGTCACATCCGGCAGAGGCGGCGGCGGCGGCAGAAGCAGCAGCGGCGGCGGCGGCGTCCCGTTCCAGCCTCGACATGGAGGGAAGTGTGACCGTGTCTCGTCACGCCGGCCCGGCGTCGCGCTGCGCACTGTGACGGCGGCGGCGGCGGCGGCGGCGGCTGTCCACGGTTCCGCCCGCGTCCCTCCTGCAGACCGGCCCGCCTCGGCCCGCCTCGGTCCGCCTCCCGGACCGTCGCATCGATCGCAACTCCCGCTTGTAGGTGGCAGCCGAGTGGCGCTGATCGGCGAGCGAAGGCGGGAGGAGGGTGTGTGATGCTTCTGCCTCTGTGGATTTTTTCTTCTTCTTTTTTTTTTTGGTGAGCTCACCTTTGCGGTTCACCTTGGAATTTAAAAGAATTTAAAACTAAAAAAAAAACCCCAAAACGCACGAAAGGTAAGACCGACGTCCCCCCCCCCCACCGGCCGAGACGCGCCGTCTTCCATTAAAGTCTGTGCGTCCCCGCGTGAATTTGTAGATGAAGCCGGAGGACTTCACAACTTGATCCGGACAGACGCCTGTTTGCTCGCCGTCGGCCGGTTTCACGCGTCACGCGCGAGCTGCTCCCCATTTGCATGTCATGAATAGTCCGAAGGGGGGGGGGTGGGGGGGGTATAATTGTATAATTTCTGCGTGGAATGGGCGGATGAGCGAGGCGGTGGCAGGCCCGTCTCTCCCGTCTCGCCTCCCTTGACCTCCAGTATCTGTTGACATTGTAGTAGCTGCAGCGGCCGCGTGTCCCGGCCCGGCTGCGCTGTGGTTCCTCAACGGATGAGACGACGAGGACATGGGAAAGAGGGGAGGAGGGAGGGGGGGGGGGGGCTGGAAGTCGCACCTCCATCCCTCCAATTTTTATTTTTATTTTTTGCTTTGTATAAAGAGGTCAGGGGGGCTAATTAAGGTTGCTCAGCGGCAGTGATGTAAATCCAGGATGGAGGTCCAAAGTTAGTTCCCTCAGCCCGGCTGCCAACTCATGATAACATCACCAGTGAGGCCACGGGACCGGGATGTGTGGACAGGTGCTCAAGCACGACGTGACGCACTCCCTCTCAGCTCAGAGTCGGTGCGGACGGACTGTGCTCTAAAAATGAAGGCTATGAAGAAGAAAGCCACCTGTTTTTTAATATAATTATGCCTTTTTAATCCAATATATATATGTAGTTTTAATCTCACAATTTTCCAAACACTAAATAAGGGTTGTAACTCTCTACAATGTCCCCCCCACAGGTTGATGGATCGCCTGCAGCAGAAGCAGATCAGCACGGGCCCTTGTGGTCCCAAAGTGCAACCGGGACCCTGCGTGTTCGCTGGGGCCCGGCCAGGTTTACCCCCTTTGCCTCCGCACGTGGCGGTCCAGGAGCCCCCCCTCCTCAGTCCACCGGAGCCGCTCAGGAGGCCGCCGGCACCGAGCGCAGGACAGGTGGCCCTCGCCCCAGCGACGGTGCCGGAGCAAATGCGGCCGGGCCAGGCGAAGCCCGGGTCCGCCCCAACGCTGGCCGGCATCAGCAGGCCGAGACCAACCGCCCTCGGAACTAAACCTGCTCCGAGGCCGACCCGGGTCTCAGTGGACCCCTCGAAGGAGGCCGATTTGATCCCAGTTTGCATCCCGCGACCGCAGAGCGCCAACGCTCTGCCGCATTCGCCAACAGAGTCCTCATTCCCTCTCCACAGTCCTCAAGGTCCCCACAGCCCTCAGCCGTACCTGAGCCCCACCTCCAGCCTCCCCCGGCGCCAGCCCAGCCCGAGCCCCCACTCCAGCCTCAGCCCGCAGCCTCGGAGGACCCCTCCGCCCGGGAGCGCCGCGCCGAGCCCCACGCAGTCTGAAAAGGCGAGTGGAGAGAACAACGACTTCAGGTGAGGCAAAAAAAAAAACAAACCGACCCCCAGCTTCGTTCGGACGCCCCCGGTGACGTCTTGGATGGTGGAGGCGAGGAAGACGAGGTGTCCTGCAGTCAAGAGAGCGGACGCGTGCCAGACTGAACCGAAGCAGCAAATTTGACTAAAAGCGTGATATGGGCCTGATAGAGGCGGCAGGGCCGCGCTCCACTGGCAGGCGTCCCAGGGGCCACACTTGTGCTGGGCCCCCTTGCCCGTAAACAGAGGCTGCTCATGAAAAGCGCACTTTAAATCAGCGGAACTGTGTTTATATTGAAGGGTAAAATATGCCGACGGCAGCAGCCTTTGCCAGCCCTGCTGCTGCTGCTGCTGCTGCTGCTGCTACACACACACACGCGCACACACACACACGCGCACACACTCTTCCGCTCACTTTAAGACTAAACATTAGGGATCAAGGCCTGTGAATATTCTCACTTGCCCAGGTCATGCTTCATGGTTCATGAAGCCTCTCGGATGAGAGGTGGAACGTCTTCCTAAGACAAATAACAAGTCCAGTTGCTTCGGTTTAATTTCCTTGAGATTAGGGATCCAGCGTTGATCTTTGCTCGTTTTACTACTGACTTTCCGCATTTCAAGCAGGCAGCGATCTTTCCATCAGTTTCAGCGATAATCAACCCGCCTGCGCAGTGTTTCCCTCAACAGCTCATAATTATTGCATTGCCGGCATTTTCGCATCGCTCATCTTTCTGAAGTAGCACGTGTCCTCTGCCGTGAGAGCAGCCATTGTAACGGGATATGACACGAAAATTTAAAAAAAAAAACTACCATTTTCTGATTAATAGCAAAAAAAATACTGGTGGAATACATGAGAGCAAACAGCCGCCCCGGGATGGAGGAAGTCAATTCAAGAGCTCACGCTGAGCGACAGTTAGAGATTTTTGTGTTCAAATCTTGCTCTAAGTTCACCGTTGATCGCACGCTTATCTTTAGTGCTTCAACTTTGGAAAAGCTTCTTGATATGCGATGGCAGAAATCGCGCGGATTCAGAACACAAATGCGGGGGCAGGAGAGGTTAGGGAGGCGGCTCGGCACCAAAAAGGGTCGCCGGGTCGATCTTCTCTACTTGCAGTGCAAAATTGTGGCTTGTGGGAGTGAAGGAACATCACTTTCTCCCTCCTACAACACGGCTACAATATGGCGTGTACGTGTGTGCGCACGTGTGTGTGTGTGTGCTCACTCCGTGTGTGGCTGCTGGAAGGGTGGGGGGTCAAATGTTAATCTCTGCGTGACGGGTGATGATATTCATAACGTATCAGATGCTCTGAGTTGTAGCCGTGCGGCCTGCGTGGCAGCCTGGATCAAGAACCGGGCCGGCTGCGCCTGACTTGCGATCATCTCTGCTCGGACGCGGGCATTCGACGGGAAACCATTTTTTTTGGGGGGGGGTTTCGAACTGAGTTTGGAATTTCGGACACGTTATTCCTGCCTTTCTGATATTCTGTTGCCAAACTGTAGCTGAAAAAAATTAGCAGATTAAAGTGCTGCACCTCTTCTAAGCCTGTAATATAACACAACTGCGGATAGTTACATTTCAAACAGCAGTTAGATTTGTCTTTTTTCTCTCTCCCCATTTTCCTGTATAACGACCAACACACAAGGACAGGACACTCCGTCATCACCATGGTGCAAAGAGGCGCTCAATCGTGCTTATCTTTTTTTCCCCATGTACAGAAACACGGGCGAAAGCCATTTCCCTGATGATTGCAGCACAGATTAGGACCTCTTCCTACCGCCCGCATGCAGCACTTAAACCTAATGCAGCGTTTCCACTGTCACTCTCCTTTGAAAGGGTATACATTGTCACATGGAACGTGGGATCAGCTGTCCCGCCAGATGACATCACTGCTCTGTTCGGGCCAAACGTTTCAGATGGCAGCGTTGACATGTTTATCATCGGGTAAGCGAGCATTTCTAGCAGGCCCGGCGGTGCCAGGGAGACAGCCGCCAGTGCCCACTCAGTCATCTGCGTCCATTTGGACCTTCCGCCCGGTGTTACCCATCAGTCCTTTTTTTCTTTTCATCACCGTTCTTCCTCTGGCGCTTTCTCTCCACTTTCTCGCAACTCTCCAGGCTCCAGGAGGTCAACTCCATGATAAACAAGCGGCTGAAGGACGTCCTCTTCTCAGACCAGTGGAGCGAGCTCTGCATGGACACGCTCAGCCCCTTCGGATATGTCTTGGTCAGTGAGCAGCTGAATGTCTAAAGTCGGGGACGCGGTGTTTGTCGCTCCCTTCCAGCTGCAGCTGAACTGACGTGCCGCCGCACTCGTGCTCGTCTCATCCACCCGCTCAGGTGGCGTCTCAGCGAATGCAGGGGGTGCTGCTGCTGGTTTTCTCGAAATTCTGCCACCTCCCGTTCCTCCGGGGCGTGCAGACGGAGAGCACGCGCACGGGGCTCGGGGGATATTGGGTACGTGCTCGGCATTGAAGAGAGCCGCCCTGACATTTATTACGTTGCAAAAATCCGTGGCGAGCGAGTGTCAGTGGGTTTGGTTGGCTGGAACCGGATGGGGTGTCGAGAGGCCGGCGGGGGGCGCTTGCATGTGTGTGTGCGTGCGTGTGTGTGTGTGCGCGCGTGTTCGTCTGCGTGACCTTCCCGAGTGTGTCGATGTCAGCATCACCCCTGGCTGCTGCTGGTGCAGTCTCCTTCTCTCTGAGGTCAGTGCAGCAGCCCGGCCGTCTGGTTCTCCGTGACAGGAACAAACCCAGCCTCAGCACAGAGCTGCCTGATGCTGCTTATATGTTTGTTTTTTCTCTTTTAAATTAACAAAAAAAAGATGCATTGCATAACGAGGCCGCGTCTCACTGCGTCCTCTCTTTGCCCCTTCCCCTCACTCTAAGGGGAATAAAGGCGGTGTCAGCGCCAGGATGGCGGTGTTCGGCCACCCGCTCTGCTTCCTCAACTGTCACCTGCCAGCTCACATGAGGAACCTGGAGCAGCGCATGGAGGACTTCGAGAGCATCCTGCAGCAGCAGCAGTTTGAGGGAGGAGCTGCCACTGGCGTGCTGGACCACGAGTGAGTGACACAGTTTTTCGCGCCGCGCACGCGCTCGTCGGAAGGTACTTGAAATAGCGGTGTGCTCTGTTTTACTTGAGCTACAAAATCGCAACAAGGGCTCAGAAATGCTCATGAGCAGTTTTACATGATGAGGCTTAAAAGCTTTTCTATTTCTCATGTCAAGTAGCTTAACATTTCAGTCAGGCCAAGTCAGTTTTATTCATATAGCCCAGGTTCATGATCACATTGCCTCAGTGGGCTTTACAATCTGTACAGTGTCCTTAGACCCTCGATTCTAGTAAGGAAAAACTCCACTAAAAAAAAAACCTTTAAAGAGAGAAAATAAAGGAAAGCAGGAAGAGCCTCAGAAGAGGAGGGGTCCTTCTATCAGGAGAGACAGGCGCGCAATATATGTCGCATGGACAGAGATCAAATCAGGAATTTATAGAAAGGAATTGCTGTGTAAAACTGAATATATGCGCAAGATGACAGTTTAAGTAAGATGAGGCGTGCTCATACAGCGCCGCCCCCACTGGACTTCTTCTCCACTGCGGTGACCTAAACGAAGGCGGGCCACATAGAGGGAATTAGGCTTTTATGCAATAGAGGCCATTGCAGGCGACTGGTGTGAAGCACTAAACATTGAATAATAAGGAAATGTGGATGGCTTTGAAACGGTGCCTTAGCATTCCAAATTTCCCTCCCACCTTTTGAACATTTGAATTTTTCTATTTTTAAAGTTTTGATTTGCATTGCTGGAACACGGGCCCTCTTGTCTTCTGCCCTGCAGCGTCGTCTTTTGGTTCGGGGATTTGAATTTCCGCATCGAAGACTATGACATCCACGTGGTGAAATGCGCCATCGACAGCAACAAGCTCCCTCTGCTGTGGGAGAGGGATCAGGTGAGTGAAACCCCCTCCGCGGGCACCTGTTTGTGCCACCATGGCACCAACAGAGGGCGCTGTCGCACAAAGTAAAACCCCCGCGCTGAGGCAGGCTGACGGAGATGCTCACGTCTGTCCCTCCCGTCGTTTGCTTGCTCCTCAGCTCAACATGGCTAAAAATACGGAGCCCATCTTGGAGGGCTTCTTGGAGGGACCCCTGAAGTTCCCACCGACATATAAGTTCGACGTGGGCACTCACACGTACGACACAAGGTTCGCTCAGTTGTCGCCCCGACTCGCTCGCCCCGTTAGATTTTATTTCTATTTTTAGCTGGGCCTAACCGCTTTGTCCCTTTTTTTTTTTTTTTTAATTCAAATTTGTGCCAGCGCTAAGAAGAGGAAGCCCGCATGGACGGATCGCATCCTGTGGCGCCTCCGTCGCACCGGCTCCCCTGTTCCGACCCACAATGCAGCGCTGCAGCGAGGTCTGACTTCATGGTTGGGTGGGGCGACCAAAGTGACACAGCACGCGTACTGTAGTCACATGGGCTACACCATCAGTGACCACAAGCCTGTTTCTGCCCTGTTTTCCCTGCATGTGAGGGAATATTTCACACATGTCCTAAAAAATTTACATTGCAACCAAACGTCTTTCTGCAGTTTGTTTGATTCCTCTCGCCGCACGTTTTTTTTTTTCTTTTTTTTTCTTCTTCCCTTTCCTAGTTCCCATTCAGAGTGGACATGCCCCTGGTGGAGCTGCAGGTAAACAAGGAGTGGTGCAACGTCTCCGATGCTACAGTCAGATTCACCGTTGCGTCAACTTACCAGCGCAGCTCGTGGGACTGGGTGGCCATATACAAGGTGAGATCCCCGTTTCAGATTCCACCAACGGTCCCAAAGATGCGTTTCGGTTTCATGCCCGGCGTCAGCTCTCGCATCCGCTCTCCCCTCGACACAGATGGGCTTCAGACATCACAAAGACTACCAGGCGTATGTGTGGGCCAAGGGAGAGCATGCAACACAGGTGGGCCGCGAGTTCACAAATCTGTTACGTCCCACGATTAAACTCAGGGTTCATTTATCTCCTTCTTTCTTTCCTCTCTCTCTGTCTCTCTCTCTCTGTCTCTCTCTCATCAGGTGGCATTTTCAGAGGAGGATTTGCCAAGAGGTGATTGTGAATACATCCTTGGTTACTACAGTAATAATATGAACAGCATTGTTGGATTGTCAACACCCGTTCAGGTAACAAAAGTTAGAGTGGCCACCTAAATCACATTGTTAAATCATGTACATTATACTGTTATAACAGCTTGTCTGGGGAAACCGATGGAAACCCAAACACACTGATCTCACAATAAAACTGTTCTTTGCTCTCCAAATGTTGCTGGAGTTTGACCTCTGCTCTGCCAGACAGATTCCTCTAGGCAGCTCACGTTTGGAATGTTTGTTGCAATAGCTAAGAGTCACAGGCTCTGACCTCATCAGTCCCTGCGTATGTTTACGCAGAGATAGGATTGGGAGTGAAGCAGAAGCGGTGACGGGAAAATTTTGCAGCTAAATGCGGATAGATAGATTGCCTAATAAGGTGTGTTTGATAGGTGATTGTGTGAGGCATGCCACGGTGTGGAGCTAGCTTGAGTGTACCGCCTGAACTACAGTAGCTTGAAGGCATCGCTGCATTAGTAGCTGATGTTGGCGGTCTGGTCGGTGTTTCAGCTAACCCAGAAGGTGTTACATAAGGAGAAAACCTGGGCCCTGTTTTACCATGGCCGCAGGTTTGGGTTGACGTGATTGGTAGCAACAAAAGTTTTTTTGAATTGCTTTGGAGGACGGACTCTCTGAATGACCGCCGGTGAAACGGATGCAATTTAACTCAAGTGGGCGACTGTCCGCTGTCAAAGTGTGCTCATTAAAAGAGCTTGTTTTCACCACTGAGAGGCTGAGATCGCTAAATTCGAGTGTCTGACAATGATCCCATACGCTGACCTGCCCCGAACAGAAGTCTCATGGGGGGGTGATGCGATGTGGATTTTTGCAGCAAGTGTAAACATGAGAGAGACGACTGGAGTACAAAAGGTGTGGCTTAGTATTATCTGAACGACAAAAAAGAACTGTGGCTCATGATTGCATATCTCCGAACTGCGGCAACAAAATGATGTGCCACCCGGACAGGGAGATGCTGAGGTTGTGTCCTGTCAGTACACCGCGAATCAAATATTCAAAGAAATCTTACTTTAAAGTTGTTTTTTCTTTCTTCCTTTTTCTTCTTCTTCTTCTTCTTCTTCTTCTTCTTCAAAAAAGCTGTTCCAAGAGCAGAGAGACCTGCTGCAGTCAAAGTGGATGCAGGCTAATATTGTTAGCTATTGTGCTGACCTGACAATAACAATCTGAGACAGCCAGCAACAAAGCAAACACTCTTAGTAGACAATGCTGCAGCTGTTTTGTGGTTGATGGTTATATTTTCATTCAATATTGAAGAGATTGAAATTATTTTTTCCTCCTAATCACCCAAAAACATGATTAAAAAGGATGAAAATGACCATAATTCCCCCCTTAATGGTCTTCCACAGCAAGCTGATAACAAGCTTTTTTGTGTGTGTGGTTTTTTTTTAATGAACTAGGGATTGGAAGCGCAGAATTGTCCAAAATGTAATTGTATAATGATTATGAAGACCTCCCTTAATTGCAACCAAGGACGTTGAGTGACCTATGAAAAACAGCCCCAGAGGAAAAACATATATCTGAGTCCATAAAATGTAACCTTTCCAGACCTTCGCTCATTCAGTTCTTATTCTCAATAGATGAAGATTCCAGTCCACAGCCCCACTGCACACCACTCCGGCAGCTCAGACGTCAGCTCAGAGGATGACAGCACTCTGGTTCTGCTGGCTCCCAACTCCCGCAGTCCGAGCCCCAAAACCAGCAAGCATCACCGTCGCCACCGGCGCAGCCGCAGCCCCGCTGTTCCCGCTCTTTCCTCCAACCCCCTCCCGTCCCTGCAGGGCCTCAGCCTGTGCCCCCGCTCTAAAGAAGGCCAGACACGAAGCCGCTCACCCTGCCCTGCCGCTAAGAAGGAGCGGCTGGTTTCCCCCGACGCCGCGCCGTCTCCGGCTATCAGCCCTCTTAGCCCCCGAAGCCCCGTGTCTCCGGGCAGTGGCGTCACCGTGCCGGAGGCCCTGATTGCTGCCATTTTAGGTGAACACAGACCAGCTCAGGTTAGCCCCACGGGGTTCAAACAGATAGGAAAAGCAGGGGAACCAGACACTGTGTAGACTATTAACATCATCAGATAAAAGGAGGCAGATGGAGAACGATGGCAATATCCGTGCAATCAGAGTTTGATCTGACCTGCACTGTCACTGTGCTCATAGGAGCAGCACATTTAATGACTCGTAATGTAGTTTGCAAACATTCCGCATTGTAACCCTGCAGTTCTCTTGTGTCTGAAGCCACCATCATCTCATACACTGTGTGTATCTTGGAGTCAAAGGCGGCTCCCGATGACAAGTGCTTTTACGGACTCTATAAATTTATGCTCCATCATATCTAAACAAACATACTGAATGTGAAACCAAAATGATGGAGGCGACCGGGTTCTTACTGACAGCAATATGGATCCATGCAAGCAGTCTGACATCAAAACACGGACCCGTGGGCAGGAAGTCTCAGTGGTATCACAGTTCACACACATCAGTGAGAAAACGAGTGTACTTGTGTGCGTGTGTTTGTGTGTGTGGCTTTGTGAAGGTCCGTGTCGTCGAGCAGTATGTTAAAAGAGTGACACTGTGGTCCAGTTGACAGTTTCAAGTTTAACTCTATAGTTCTTGGTCTGTATTCATGAAAATTTAACTAATGTATCCGTGAGTAACGACAGAGCATTTTACCACCTCAGTCAGTCTTAACATGTCCATGCGACCACGTGACTTAATCAAAGGTCGTATTCTCAGCAGCTTCTGGAATACAGCCCCTGCTCTATAGAGCTCTGTGAGTGGATGTTTAGGCTATTGTGGTTGCTTCGAGGAAAAACATCATACATCGTCTGTTTGTATTTTCTTTGTTTGTATGAATGTGCAAATAAAACAATAAGAACAGCACTGTTACACCAGCTCACGTCGGCAGTTGAAAAGCATTCGTTCGACTTGACAAAATCTGCAAACATTCTAAAGTCACTTATTATGTGTATTTTTGGAACGACTCGATGTCCTCCCGAAGCCCGAAACAATTAAAAGAGTACATGAAGCCCAACATGAGCGGCATCTCTAAATTGAACCGTTGATACAGATGCAGATGGACGCCAACTCGCCTCAGGCGGACGCCCTTAAAGAACAGGACCATTGTGAAACTGATCAATTGCATTAGTTTATAAGAAGATCTGGAGGCTTCTGCGGAGGCCTGGATGAGTGTGCGGCTCACAGTTTGCCCCCGGTGTTTGCAATCAAGATAATCAGTATTTGGATTAGCGGGCCACAGCCAGACACCAAGGTGAAGAGGCCACACGAGCGGCACGAACACTGGGTCACCCTCTTAAGCGCATCAGATTCGCCTCCGGCTGTGTTACTTTTTTTCCCGTTAAAGCCTGAACACTTTCACTGTTCCCGTCTCCCACACGTCAGTCGAATTGGTGAGACGCGTAAAATCGCTCCACCTCATGCCTCTCAAAATCCTTTAAATGTGTGACCCACCGGATTATCACACCTCCTCGGGGCTCCAGGAATTAAATACTTGAACCTGACAAAGCATCTCGGGTTTCTTTTCTGAAATGAAAGAACTGGATGAACCTTCAACTACTCACAAGCTCAAAAAAAAAAGCCTCAGATGGCTGAAACGAACATTTCATATCTGAAGACTGCAAAAGTACCTAAACACACGAATCTTTCACCTGCATACGGTACATGGCAGTCAAACGCCAGTACTGATAACACACACCGCTTTATTGGAAGAGACATTCCACATTCAGGCCGCTTTATCGTTCCATTTCTTTATTTGTCCCAATCCTGGAAATATTCAAATCATACAAACAGAAAAAAACAACAACCCCACAGCTATCAACTAAAACCTATTCCATTATGATTTCAGACTGTGAATGTGTATGGTTTCGCCTCGAGGGACGCTCTGGCAAAGGCCACGCCCCGTGCGCACCACGTGGTCCGCGTCCCGCGACACCATTGGCTGCGCAGGAGGCACGGGACGCGTATGAAGAAGTTGTATAGCCGCATTTATCCACAGCTGCGCGACGTCTATATTTGCGCTCCAGCTGACTCCGAAGCGGCTGTTTTGTTTTGCTTTTTTTTTTTTTTGCACTCTATGCGCAGGGGACCGAGGTGAAGGCGCCGAAACCTGCCCGGCTACAGCACCGCACGCGGCCGAAAAGTGTCTCATCTGAGCGGCGTAGCCTGTTAGCTCCCGGCTAAAATGAACGGCCAGCTGAACGGTTTCCATAACAACTCGCTCATTGATGAAGACCGCTTCCTCTTCACCTCCGAGTCCGTCGGAGAGGGACACCCCGGTGAGCGTTCGCCTCTTACCTTCCTCGGCAGCTTTCCCCTGCGACCACTCAATTTAGCCCGGTAGCATCCGGCTAGCCCGTGAAACTGAGGTCATGTGGCGCGTACGCCGCCGTTCGCCCGGCGTGTTGTCATCTGTCAGACGGCCTCTTCCCGGCCGCAGCAGCTCCTTCCATCCCCTCTTCCCGCGGTCACAGAGAGGCTCCACTCGCTTGTCGAAGCCGCGCGCGCACACATAGAATAGCAAAAAAAAAAAAAAAATAATAATAATAAAAAAAAAATGCATATTTACATTTCCGACTAGGGGTTAAGTGGTGATAATTTGCGTGCTCACGACATCGTGTTGTTTGCGCCTGTCGCTCGGTCGCATGTGGGTAAACCGAACCTCACCGTCGCGTGAATCAACGACTGCCCGCGGACTGTTGCTTCCAGGAGGTGACAGCCTCCGTCTAACAGCCGGTAAGAAGGCCAGCGACTGTGTTTTTTTATTTTTTTTATTTTTACTCCCTTTAATCTACTCCTAAAGGGGATTGCTGGCATCCTAATTGAATGTGACATGCGCCTGGTTGCTGCGTCAATCCTCGTGTCTGGAGTCCAAAGATAAAGGGTGTCACATTTTCAGCTCAAAACAAAACAAAAAAAAAACTTTTGACTTGGAAAGCAACAAGCGAGGTTTTTGTTTTGTTTTTAATTGCAGG
>CAAKHG010043371.1:0-11958 GCA_901007715.1 Dactylopterus volitans
CTCAAGGATGAATGGATTAGATTTTGATGGTGCAAAGGTCAAGATAAGTCTTGAGCTGAACATTTTAGACAAAATGTCGAATAGGATGAAATGAAGACATTTTTACACTCATATTTAATACAATTAATGGAGAGTCTTCACTACGCATGTTATCGGACTGACATGGATGTTATGTGCAACTCCCCGGGCTGCTGGAGGGGACGCAGCTGTCGGGCGGCGATTTTATTAACGTGCATCGACGTCGAGTGATTATGTGTTGAGCTGCGGGTTCTGTCCAGACACTTCTGCAACACCGAGCAGATTACACGAGCTTTAAAACTTAAGACCAGCACACAACAACTCTGACTGGACTGCATGTCGATTGAACAATTACAGTATGAATTTGCGAAACCTGAGCCGTGGTCTAGTCGACGTGCGGCTGCATGACGGCGCAAATTGTCATATCCATTAACTTCAGTGCCTCCCCTTGCTCTTCCATTTCAGTGCCAATGATTTCCGCCTCTGGCCAAAGTGTGAAATCTTAAGAGTTGATAACTTTTGGTTTGATTAGCATGAACCAATAATTAAAGACAAACAGTGGAATTGTCTTTTGTCTGAGCCATCAGATGGGAAATAAACCTGCCGAGTCCAATCAAACCCTTCATTGCTTCTCGTCACAGCTGCACCGGCAGCCTGCCTCACCACTTCAAGACAGGAGGCGAAAGGCGGGACTCCGGCGTGACGGGGAGCTCGGGCGGAAGCGTCCCCGGCAGCGCTGGGCCGGGAAGGAGGAAGGAATGGTGGGAGAGCGCCGGGAACAAACTCTACACCATCGCCACGGACAAAACCATCAGCAAGCTGATGATGGAGTACAAGCGGAGGAAGCAGCAGCAGCAGCCGCCGCAGCAGAGCCACATAAACCTGTTCATGAAGGAGCAGGGCCGGGCGGCGGCGGGGGGCGGGGCCGGGGAAAGGCGGGGCGCCGCGGAGCCACAGAGACCCCCGCAAAGGCCCCAGCAGCTGGTGGACCAGCAGGGGCCCCCCCTGAGGCACTCGGTCAGCGCGGGGCCCGAGGTCCTGAGGCAGGAGAAAAGGTCCCGGTCCGGATCCACCATCAGCTCTCACAGCATCTCGCTGCGGGACGCCGAGGCTCAGATTCAGGTGCAGAAACGCTGCGGGCGGGAATTTAATTTTCACTCGACCGAGGTTGACATGATGGATGTGTGATCACTGAAACACCAAAATGTAAATGTAGCTGCACCCAAGGCAGGTTTAAGACAACTGAGCTTGAAATACTAGTTTTGGGCTTTGGTGAGTTCATGTTAAAGTTGAGGGGTCATGTGAAGGGGATTTCACCTTGGCTTATTCTGGTATAATGAACTATCAATCACCGAGAATAAGACGAACCCTGGAAGTCAGCGAACAAAAGTGTTTGCAAAGGCTTTAAAGCCTGAACAAACACTCACGTGCCTTCAAGTGTGTGTGCTTGTGTGTGTGAGAGACACGTATGCACTCATGTCCAGCTGTCCTGCTGAAAATCCTCTCCTCCTCCCCCTTGCAGGCGTGGACCAACATGGTCCTGACCCTCCTCAATCAGGTTCTGGTCCTGTCGGACCCGTGCTTCCTGGCGCTCCAGCCGGCGCTCTACCCCTGCCTCAGCCAGCTCTCCTGCCACGTGACTGACGCCCGCGTCCGCCAGGCGCTGCGCGAGTGGCTGGGGCGCGTGGGCAGACTCTACGACATCATCGTGTGACATCGCGGCAGGTTGGACGACGGCTGCGGATGATTTGCCGGTGAAGGATGTGAACAGATGTGGAGAGGAGAGGGGTTTGGGGGCTGTTTGTGGAGCCGCGGTGAGGCGAAGTCAGAAAGATCGATGATTGGCTGGTGGCGCCAGCGCGAAGGCAGATGGTGACATCACGGCGCTGCATGCGGGCAGAAGCGCAGAGGGATCGGCTGAGTGATGAGAAAACTGATGACTTTTGTGTAAAACAGGTTATTTTAACGGCAAATGTGCCATTTCTGCCCCCTGGTCCTCTATTGATCCCATTCGTCACAAAAGTGCATAGAAACTCACAAGAACACACACACACACACACATCATCTATCAGATTCCTGAGCTAAGCAGCCGGCTTTTCAAATATGCAGTGTTTCCTAAGAATATTCAGCACCTGTCAACCTATCTGAAAGTAAAAGAAACAATCAGAAAATAGTAAAAGAAAAAAAAAAAATTGAGCACAATTTAATCAGTCGGCAGGTCGGCGCATTAAATCCTGTCATATTTGGTCCTTCGAGAGAAGCTGCCGGTCAGACTTAGTACACATGAAACGGAAGCTTTATTTCCAGTGCGGCTGCATGAGGCAGAAGACGGATAATCGAGCGCTCCATCGGCAGCAGACGACCCCGCTGCACGCGCTCAGTCTTGGAGAATCACGGCACGAGTATCTCCACCAGAAGCCTGAATAAATTGCTGAAGACACGTTTTGAGAAAAGGCTAAGCTAATTTAAAAAACAAAAAACAATTTGTGTAAGTTTTTTGCTATATTTTTAATACTTTCCCCGCTTTATCCTGCTGTCAGACAACCCTCGCTGACTCGCCACAACAAAACCAAAACGGCTCATCTAAGGATGTTGATATGCAGGCGTTTTGAGTTTGAAAAAAAAATGTTTTAGTTCCTAATAAAAAGTGCCGTCTGACTGGAAGATAATGTGGATAATTAGCAAAATATAGCAAAGACTTACTAGTTTAAATAGTTTTTTTTTGTTGTTGTTTTTTTTTACCTTTTGGCATGATGGTCTGATGCTGAATTCAGGAAGGCTCCATTAGGTGACTTTGAAAATTCCATCCATGCGATGCATTAAAATCATTCAATCTGTGTCGTGGATGGCAAAAGTATTCAACCTTTCTTGAGCTTTTCCACATTTCTTCATGTTTCAACCACAAACATACATGTATTTCATTGGGATTTCACCTGATGGACCAACGCAAAGTGGCGCGTGATTGGGCCATGTTGCGAAGAAGAATGGGCCAAAATTTCAGTCTCTAAATGTGCAGTTAAGTTACCCAAAAGCTGTAATTGCAGCGGGAGGGTTGTTCTACAAAGTATTGACTCAGGGGGGCTGAATATTTTTGCACGCATGCATTTTTATTTGTTAAAAAGTTTGAAAAAAAACATGTTTGATTTTCCCCCCACTTCACAATTATGCGCCACTTGGTTTTGGTCTATCGCGTGAAATCCCAGTTAAATACGTTTGTGGCTGTAACGTGAAAAAAAAATGTGGAAAAGTTCAACGGGGGCACAAATGCAGTCGCTAACAACCGTAAAAGTGTTTGCGAAGCTGAAAAGTGACGGTAAATCAAGCTCTGCTAACGGCATTAAAAGAGAAAAACAAGCGCCTGCATATACGCGCGCTCGTTGCAGGGCAAAAATGGCAGGACGAGAGCCTTGGGAAACAACCAGAGCCGAAAGTCACCGTAGAGCCCCGCCGAGCCGACGCCGGGATGGCTAGCTGACCGCGAATCGGCGCTAAATGTGGAGCAGTGCTGAACACCAAAGACGATACCGAGCCAGAACGGTTCCAACCATCCGGCCTGCGATTAGGTTGCTGTTTCTCCTGCTGTATTTAAATGTTTTCTTTGTTTTGTTTTTTTAAATATTTCTTTAGAATCGAAGAGCGAGGCCACGTTACTTCTGACCGACGGTCGACGCCATTTTATAGACGACCATTTGTATGTGAATATTTGCCGGCTTCAAACGCCCTGCGGTCTCGTTCGCCTCCGCCTGAATGTCTTTATTTATTAGCCGTTTACCAAAGCGGCGCAGTCGAGTGCGTATTTGCGCCCAAACGCCACGTGCAGCTTTGCGTGTATTTTACTCCCTATGATAACGCTGCTATTTTTGCAGTTCGTGTGTGTATTCATGTAAATCATGATTTAAAAAAAAGTGTCGTGCTGTGCACATTCCGGCGAGTTGTTGTTTCCTGTTTCCTCCCATGATGCATCACGTGCTTGTGAGATCGGATTCAGTGCCTTTTTTGCTCCTTTTTTTGTTTGTTTTTGAAGCAGAGGAACAATCAAAGGGGTTGGTACACTGCAGCATTATTTCGTTCGTTATATTCTGCTCATTACTGATAATGGAGGAAGCATCTCCACCAGAAAAAAAAAAAAAGAGGTTGCGGTTTATTCAGCGCTGCCGTTCTCACCTGCGCGAGAAAAGATTCAGTGCATTTTTGACCAAAGAACGGAAAAGTGCTGGTAACGGTGAGCAGAAAGCTAAAAAAAAGCAACAAAAAATAAAAACCCAAAAAAAACACAGCATGTTCACAGTCGCAAACTTTGCAACAGCAGCAGACTGAGCCAAATCCGGGCTGACCTCCATTCATGCCTGTGCGCATTTTAGGACAGATTATGACCCACTGAATGACAGAGGAGGGTGTGCAGCTGATGCTAACTTCACTGGCGGCGGCTAAATTGAGGACAGGTCGGGCAGGGCGGGGCATCGGCGCCGCCAGGAAAAAAAAATTTAATCCTTTGTTACCCTGTTGCTCAACGGTGGAGGGTTTTTGTTTTTTTTCCCCCCACTTACGCTTGCTCTCATTTTTCACTTCCTGGCTTCGTTCGGCGTCTCAGTTCATTCGTGTCAGAGAGCGGGGGGGGACAGTCGGCAGAGGTCGTGGGGAGATGTAGGCCGGCTGAGGCCAAACGGCGGCCGCGCATGTCTGGCGGATAATTGATGAGGAAAAACGTGAGGCGGGCGCGCGCGCGGCGTCTTTACCGTAGCACGGCGGGGTTTTTTTTCCTGTTTTAAGTGTTTTCGGCGCGGACGTTCGACCCGCGTGCCCTCTAACGTCCAGCAGGGGGCGACTTCAGTGTGATTGGGTAGGAGTCTGACGTCACCGCGCGGCGTCTGACATCTGAATTCTGTGGTAAATTATGGTCCCATTTGGATTAGAAAAAAAAAAAAAAAAACGATAAGGCAGGTTGTGCTTTCGGAGAATGGAGAGGGCCTTGTGATTGGAGCGTCGCTGCCATGGCAACCTGTCAGATTCCTCTCCAGCTGCCCTCCCGTCCAAATGCACTCAGCTTTGGTTCGCTGGCTATGTCGGCTTTTCTTTTTTTTTTTTTAATCAGAGTTTCAGAACATTATATCTCCATATTCGTCTTTTTAAATATCACTCTTTGGGGAAATTTGTTGGATGCTGGCAAAATCAGTGACGGGACGGCATGTTGTTGTGGAACTGGACTGTAACAGGACACTTGTCGGTTCTTGTTTCTCACTTAAAACGGCCCTTAAAACCCCGGAGTCGGCCGACATGAAGATACAGGCAGTTTGTTCTTCTTTTAATTAACTAATTGCGGAATCATAGATTTTATGGTGATCAGTAAAGAAATTTAAAAATTTAATTAAAAAAACAAAAAAGGCAGCTTAAAGCACCGCTCATTGTTTATCTTTGTTTGTCGTCGCACATAATTAGTAAATTATGCTAAAGCAGAGGTTTGCAAAAGCGATCAGTAATTATTCCCGATGATAAATCAAGAATCTTTCTTCATATCATATCACTTATTCTGACCTGGATAAAGTAAGTGAAGGGCCACACATTGGACAAACTCATTGATACATGAAACTCATAGTGCCGAATGATGTTAAACTACATGAATTTGGTAGATTTATAGAAATGTTTTCCAGCAGGCTATTTGGCTAGCTGAGGGGTGTGTGGCTCCCTGTGTGCAAAAACAAAAACTCTTGTGTTAAAAATATTGAATACTTTTTTTAGCACAGCTTTATGATTCGGGTGACTTTGAGGTTAATTGAAAAGAAAACTATCAACAAGAAATTCCTAATTATTTTAAACTTGTTTTTTTGGTCCCCCTCAAGCAAAACTTTCCGGCTGCATTTTGCCTGTGTGTGTTCTAAAAGTATGTTTTTAGTCGTGTGATTGTTCGACTTTACAGATATTTCCGGCGTGCTGCTTATGACTCGTTATCAGGCACAGTGTCAGTTCCCAATCCTCTTATATCCCTACTTGTTCTTCTTGATTTTTTTATAGCAGTTGTCATTAGCGTTAATGGTTTTGACCGGGCATTAAAAGCATTTGTGAAAACGGATCAGGCGCCCGTAGAGCGACACGAGACTCGCAGCCACGAGTATTTACCCAAGAGCTGTTGAGATAATAATAACATTGTTTAAATATAACTATTAAAAAAGTAAAATAAATAATTGCATCTAGCTAAAAAAAATAAGATTTGTGACACGTAGCCATGGAAATCAATTAGCATGTAAAATGTGAACAGCAAAGGACCTAAAATTGACCCCTGAGGGACGCCACGAAAGAGGGGAGTGAGAGTGGAGGAAGCATCTCCCGCAGAGAGCTCTAACGTCATTGGCGAGCCAGGTGGGAATTTCTCAAAGGTTGGATTGTTGTTCATAAAAGAGCTCAATTTGAGTGGAAACAATTTTCACTAAAAAAATTTTGGACAAAAGCAGCAATTTAGAAATGGGTCTAAAATTCCTTAAAACCGAGGGATTTTTGGGGGGGGGGATTCTTTTTAAGTGAGAAAGCCGGAGAGGCGCCGCGCCGTGACCCCATACGGCAGAAACCAATCACATCATCCAGACGTGCCACATTTAGCCGACGCGCCGAGTCTGAAACTTTTCCAGCCCCAGATTCCCGTTCGAAAATCCCCCCTGTAGACTCTGCACTTTGGCACCCAGGAAGCGGCGATTTCCGACAGTCTGGTCCCCCCCCCGTCTCGCTCCGTCTCGGCGTGTCCTTCTCGGCCCCTCCCACCGTCCCTGACCCGTCCGCCCGTGTCCTTATTCCCTGACATTTGAGGGCGAGCGGGCAGATGTTGTCGGCCATCAGAGTGATCAGCAGCAGCATGTGGTGGGTGGTGGGGGCAGGGGGGGGTCGGTGGGGGTTGGTTGCGTGGGGAAGGATTTAGTTGGTGTTAAGACCGCGGCGGCGCGTGCGCTAATGTGTCAGTGTCATGCAACGCCTCTCACGCCGGTTTGCACGCCGCCCTCGGGCCTCTCACGCATTTTTGTCCCCCCCCACCCCCCCACCCCCCCACCGCATGTTCACGTCGCCGCTTCCCAGCGCGTTTCCCGACTACGCGGCGGCGGCGGCGGCGGCGGCCCGGATTAAGACGGGATTTAATGGCGGTCGCGAAAACGCCGAAGATCATCGCCGGGCGCAAAAACTTCATCTGCACTCTAAGCAGATTTGGTTCTCCGGGGTATAACCCAATAGCATCACCACAATCATTTTGTGGCAAAGGTTGCTTTGAGGTTGTTGTTTGTTTTTTTTTGTTGTTTTTTTTTCTCCGTAAAGTTAAGCTCAGATTGCGCAAAGGGCTCCTTCTTCTGCTGCTTTACTTGGAAACCGTAATTGCATTCTGATATTAATTCAGAGTGAGATCTACATTTCTTATCGCGTGGCCGGGGGGGATTATTGGAACTGGACGGAGTGAAGAGGAGGTGACCTGCTGGCTTTCTGCTCAGAGCTCAGGCAGACTGCTAATGTATCTCGGGGAAAGAGAAGAAAAAAAATAAACGGTCCAAATGAGGAAAAACGCATTTCATGCATGCGTCCAGCTCCTTTCCGGAGATGAGCGAGCGCCGGCCGAGACGAGCTGGCCAGCTGCCCTCGTGACGAGTGGAAGTCTGGTTCTGGTTCGCCGGGAGTCAAATCGAGCGTCTGGCTGTGCGAGAGCGAGTGGGCGGAGAAAAGAGAAGGGGGAGAAAAAAAAAACCCAAAACACCAAAGCAGCTTTGGCCTGGTGCACAACACGCCGCCGGCCTTGTGTCCGACGCAGGCGGCGACTGTATACATGACCCAGACATCTGACACAGTTTCCAAACAGCGTGGCGGGTTGCATGTCAGGAGGCGCGATTGAGGGGGTGGGTGGGTGGGGTTGGGGGGGACTAGCCGGGCGCACTCCGCCGCCGCGCCCGCTTCGTTTTTCCGATCGTCCCCTCATGGCCCGCGGCTGCTTGTCCCCGGCTGGTCAGCGTCAGGCGAGAGAGTTTTGATAGCATATTAATGCCTGAGGGGAAATGAAAAATTCCACACTTGACTAATCCGCAAGCGGTGAACCACTTTTTAAACCAAATTTGCATCACTAGAACCAAACAATCCCGCCCGCCCCTCAACAACCCCTCACTAAGACCTAAAGACAACAGATTGCACTTCCTGTTTGTTTCTTCATAACAATCAATAGTCCGAGAACGCTGCGCCTGCTTCTCGCCATTTGCTTTCAATATATGTCACTGATTATTTTTGTTCTGTATGATTCGGTGTAAAATTGTTTGTATAGTTACGTATCGTCCTCTTGCGCCGCCTCTCGGCCCGGGTCGTCATTGGAAATGAGAATTGGCTCTCGATCGACTAAATAAAGGATAAAAATGATCAATTTCAAAACCAGTTTTGTAACCCCGGTCGTGTAAACTGTGCCGCGGTATTCAAACCCCAGCAGTTGCGCGCCGATCAAATAGCAGCTGCGGTATCTCAATATAACAGACGTGTCAAAATTTAAGATCTCCGTCCAGCGATATGACGGCGCGACGCTGTTCTGAGCTTTTACAGCAGAACACCAAACTGTGAGAAACAGTTTTTCCTTTTCCCACTTTTCTCCGGGGGGCCCTGAAGTAACGTGGCGTCTCCGGCATCCCCCCTGCTGCTTCCGTGTTAGAACTGGGTTTAGGATCAGGTACTCGCTTACTTAGAACGTGGATTTTTTTTTTTTTTTTTTATTCCCAAGAAATGTAAGAAGATACGAAACGAAAAGAGCTTGTTCATCATTGCTTTGAGTTTAATTTTCAAGGAAAAACTGAAGGCCTGAATCTCCTTTTCCGTTGTCATGGCCCCCACGAGTTATTTATGCATTCAAGTGACATAACTGCAGCACAGATATATTCAGATGCACGTATATAGCTTGATTTTGTGTATTACGGGGTTATGCAAGTATTATACGAGGAATAAGTCCAGCCTAATCCAAAAAAAAAAAAAGAAATAGCCTCGGTCTCAGAGGCTTAAAACTGAACGTTCTCTTTCTTTGAAACGGATCTGCGGAGTCTGATGACGGCTTCCTGCCGCCCGACTTTTCCGACGCTCATCGGAGTCGCCGCGAGTCACCGGGCATTGAGCTCCGCCCGCTGCAGCTAAAAGACTGCGCGCTGTGCAGCTGCAGTTTTTTTTTTTCTTCTTCTTCTTTCGTCCCCTCCCACGTGAGCCGACCCTGTGAACGAAACACAACACACCTGCAAAGGGGAGCCGGGTTTGGCTGTTTGCTTCCCTCTCTGACCGCAAGAGGACCTTCCACTCCAGCTTCTGTTGTGACTGTGATTTCTAAAAGTGTTTTTTCTCTCTCTCTCTCTTCCTGCTTTTGATATCGATGAAAAGGCACCTGTAATCTCGATTGCTCCTGTTTTCTAAGCGTCTCTCAGTCGTTGGCAGTCGCTGTTTGCTTGAAAACACTTTTTTTTTTTCCCTTCTCGCCGGCAGGCCTGTCTGCTCTGTGTTTGGCACAATAAAAGCAGTTTATCAAACGTGGTTGCCATCGCGTTGCAGGTCGTGTTTCACGTCTCCATACCCGTGATCGGCTGCTTTCATAAATAAAGCAGCCTCCCATCTCATCTGAACACACACACACACAAAAAAAAGTGGTCAAAGAGATGACTTGGCCTCAAACTCCCATGGATCTTTGCTCCTGACACACAGATTATGACAATAGACTTTTCTTAAGAGGTAGCACTGTCGTTTTGCATGAACGCCACAGAAGAAAGATATAAAAAAAACTGCTGTTAGAGTGCGAGAGGAGCTCGTGGGACAAGTTTGCCTCGAAGTCTTTCTGCCGGAAAAGCTGGAAGAAAGTCAGGTGACCAAGCGTGCTTTCTACCTCGTGCTTCCTCAGTTCTTCTCTTACTCCATGACCCGGAAATCTTTCCTACTCCGCCGGAATGAAGGATTTTAAGAGTCCCTTAAATGCACCATGAGGAGCGAGGAAGCACAGACGAGGTGTCCTAAGTGGAAATCTTTTATTCAGTGACTTATAAATGGTGATTGTGATCAGTAATGGGAAGCCCGGGTTTTCTCATTTGGCAGTTTCGGCTTTCAGGGTCCTTTCAACGCAGGGAGCAAGCAGACATGCAGTACTGGCAGAAATGCGAAGTATTGATAGCAAGAAAGTGCACAAGGGAAGCAGCTAAATGATAATTACGGTAATTTATATAGCAATAAACAAAACCAAGATGACAAAGTGCTTCACAATCAAAATAAAAAAACCCAAAACAAAGCGCAAACATAAAAATATCATAAACTCCTAGGAATGGGGGCATGCTTGTTGTAATATAAATCAGAAATAGATTAATTAAAAGACTTAAGAAGACAAGGAAGGGAATCTGGAGGGAATCCTTTTAGGCAAACTTCTCCCTCGAGCACAAGAGGCTGTTGTTCCTTTTAACTCGATGACCTTTGGGCCCTCAAGTCCCAATTGTTGAAATCTATTTTTTTTTTAAATTGCATACTACTAACATATTAGAAGTTATGTTCAGGGTTTTAAGTGTCAGTCGGTGTTGTTGCGAGGGTTCTAATTGGCTGATCAAGGAGAAACGGCCCTCTCACGATTGTGGGGAAAGTTTGCTTTGAAGGCTTTCTTCCAGCTGAATCCAAATAAATGTCCATGACCTCGTGGTCCTCAGTCATACCTAATGATACATATTCCATGACATCACGGCAAAAGGAGTTAACCTGGCTTGAAATGTTGAGAATATATATACAAATACATATCTATATATATATTTATTTTTTATCAGTTTTTTACAGAACTTCTAACAGCCTCTTTTGTGTCTGTTAGAAAGTAGAGAAGAAAATCTGTGACTGCGTTGAAACCAGAAGGCTCGACCTCGACCTGGACCTGAGAGCTGCATGAAACCAACAAGCTGCACGTTTGTTTACGCCAGCGCATCGAATCCACTGAGCCTCGGCGCTTATTATTCTTTTATTTCATGGACGTATTTCTCTGCGTTACAGGATTCGCGAGTCACCATTTCTCCGACTTGCCGCTTCATTTGCTTTGAAATGCAGGTCTGAGCTGAGCCTCGAAGCGCGTTTTCGAACCCTCGCTCTGCTGCCGCTGCTCCTCGTTTCCTCTCGGAGGCATATTTTCATGAGCGCCTCTCAAGGTTTTGAGCGCCTTTCGGGCCGCGTCTTTGTTGCCGCGTCCTCTTCATGGCAATCCAGAGTTCCTTTGCCTGATTTGGTGTTTCTTGTTTGATACGTTTTCATTATTTTACGCCTATGTAGCCGACTCGCCGTCACATTTCTGTATAACATTTAAAAAAAAATTTTTTTCAATATTTGTTTTGATTTTCCAGCGAAGGAGTTTCACACTTTCACACACCCTTTTACCTTTTTTTTTTTTTTTAAATTTAATTTAATTTTATTTATTTTTGTCTTTCACTTTTCAGTTGTGATGTTTTGGCATTCACTTTTTTTTCTTTTTTTTTGTCTTAATTCTCCATTTTGTTCATTTTGCTTTGAAAAACGATGCGCCAGCTAAGCCGACTGCTGCGACTGTTGTTGTTGTGAAGCCGTGTTGTGAGACAGTTGCTGGAGTTTTCTTGTTTTTTTTTTGTTTTTTTTCTTCAAATGAGACTGCCTTCTCTTTCGGACACACACACACACGCACACACACTCATCCTCCCATCAGAACCAGTGACGTCTCCCCTCTCAGCTGGACTGTCTGCTGCCCTCATTCCTCCCCCCCCCCCCCCCCCCCCCCCCCCCCCCCCCCCCCCCCCCCCCCCCCCCCCCCCCCCCCCCCCCCCCCCCCCTCCTCCCCCTCCCCCCCCCCCCCCCCCCCCCCCCCCCCCCCCCCCCCCCCCCCCCGCCCCCCCCCCCCCCCCCTCCCTGCTCTTGCCGGCGGCCCCTTTACGGCTCCCCCGGGGGCCGGTGGTAATGTCCGGGGGGCCCATTTCT
>CAAKHG010043371.1:11978-24694 GCA_901007715.1 Dactylopterus volitans
GTTTGATACGTTTTCATTATTTTACGCCTATGTAGCCGACTCGCGTCACATTTCTCTCCAAGAGCTTTGCAACTTTTAAAAAATTTTTTTTTCCAATATTTGTTTTGGTTTTCCAGCGAAGGAGTTTCACACTTTCACACACCCTTTTACCTTTTTTTTTTCTTTTTTTTTTTAAAAAATTTTATTTATTTTTGTCTTTCACTTTTCAGTTGTGATGTTTTGGCATTCACTTTTTTTTTTTCTTTTTTTTTGTCTTAATTCTCCATTTTGTTCATTTTGCTTTGAAAAACGATGCGCCAGCTAAGCCGACTGCTGCGACTGTTGTTGTTGTGAAGCCGTGTGAGACAGTTGCTGGAGTTTTCTTGGGTTTTTTTTGGTTTTTTTTCTTCAAATGAGACTGCCTTCTCTTTCGGACACACACACACACACACGCACACACACTCATCCTCCCATCAGAACCAGTGACGTCTCCCCTCTCAGCTGGACTGTCTGCTGCCCTCATTCCTCCCCCCCCCCCCCCCCCTCCCCGCCTGGTCCTCCCCCCCTCTCCTATTATTTCAGCCTGGTGGCTTCACTCCCTCCCTCACTGTCCCCCTGAGCTCTCAGCTGGACTCGTCCTCCCTCTCGTCGCTCCGTCTCTCCGTTCCTCCGAGCGCTCTCGGCCCCCCTCTGGGCCCCCTCCCCCGCCCCGCCGCTGGCCCCCCGGCTAGGCTTTGGTTCACCATGCGGTCTCTGCTGGAGAGCAGCTGGATGAAGTTTGGACCTGCAGGCCGGGACTCTCTGGACTGGTCCCCCGGACCCTCGGCCCTGCCGTCCACCGACAGACAGGCGCCGGTGAGTTCACACAAAAACTGTTGTTTTTTTTTTTATTTTATTTTTTTTAAATGAATCTTTTTTTTAATAAATCTTTTTTTTTTTTAAACTTTTTTTTTAAATATTTATTTTATATTTTGTTTATTTTTTCCATTTTATTCTATCTATCATTATAATGCTAAAAAAATAATGGTAAGAAGTACATACACGTACAAATATACGCGTTTCTTTGAAAATATGTTTGAAAATATTGAATTTCAGGAGAAATATCACATCTACCTACTTAACATTTTATATGCATTATAAACATGATGCATGATATATCCACGTATATTTGATTTACTTTCATTCTGACTCACATGCAAATGACATCTTGATCTCGACGTGACCCGATTAAATAAAGTAAAAAATATAAATGCTGTAATTAACAAACAGCATTGAAACAATTTTTTTTTAAATATTCAAATTTTACTTATTACTCTGTACTTAAATCACCTATTATTCATGAAAAATACTAACTATGTTACATTCCTGGTATCATTTAAAACATTGCTTGATTTGATTGAAAAATCTATGGAAGTTTGCAAAGCATTCTGGGTTATCAGAGAGAAAAGCGCAACAGTCACCGGAGCTTCTTGCACATTTCGTGTCGGCAGGATCACGTTTGGCCGCTCAGATGATAAATTAAGCTGTGATATGAGCGTGTTCAAGTTTTCCTCTAAATGGCTCAAACATCATTTTTCTGGTGGCCTCCTAGACACATTTGGTCCATAGATTTTTTTTTTTTATTCCCATTTAAGAAAGAAAAAAAAGATCAAGTCTTTATTTTTGTCTTAGATGATTGATGACGTGATCTATACGCATTTTCATACCTTCTGAGCAAACAGGTTGTGTGTGTTCATACCCCCCCCGCCCCCAATCCCCGTTCCCTTTTTTTTTCCACCTCATCTCACGCGAAACGATTCCGTTGATCACGGCACCAGCGTGCGGACGCTTCGGCGCCGCCGCCGCCGCTGGTTATATAACACGAGATCTTTGGAGAAAAATGTCCTCAAGGTCACAACCACCCGAACGGAGCTGCCTGGTTAATCTGCCTTTTCCTCTCAATGAGCTGCAGAGTTAACCTGGATTAACTCCTGAGATGCTTAGAATATATATATAAATATATTTCCTCTTTTTTTTTTTCCAGCCTCTGTTTCTATATGTTGGGTTTGTTTATTCTTTGGTGAGTTTTTATCTTGATGGGGCCTTCGCGGTTGAATGGAAATTGAATTGTCAAACAAAGTTGCTGTTCTTCACGCACACACACAGTTTTTTTTTTTTTTGTCATTAAGCGTCTTTCTTTGCTGCGGTTCGTCTTCGTCGAATCATGTCGCACTTCTTTTTTTTCCCGCCAGTGTTTTTGCATGTGTTCATTCGGTCGTTAAGCCGCGCACACCCGCGGTCCATCCGCTGGCTGCGTGTCCTCGTTGGGAAAAACTCAGGGCTGATTAAGCGGAGGAATGAGCTGGCCGGGAGCGCCCTCTGCTGTTCAGATGTTGGCTGCAGCCCTGATTTGGTCGACGCCGTCAGAGTCGAGATTAGTGACGTCACGTGCGGAGCGGCTTTCCGCCGCGGCGTCGGATGTGCGGCTTCACAGTTCAACCATGAAAATGTAGTTTCCATTTTGACCTTTAATATGCAACAAATGCATTGTGTTGTTGCTCGGTTTGGAGGTGCAGATACATCAGAGGTGCAAAGAGTAATTGATTGTTTTTTTGAGTTAGAACACAAATGTGATGTTCATGCACAAAAACCAGTGTGTCCATTTGTAATATATAATAATACAAATTCATATCTAGAGATGCAGTATTTATGTCGAGGCGTAGTTTCCAAAAACATTTAAACACAAGAAGTCTGATCCTACTATTGATTAATTGAAAATGTGATTTGTTGTCTTTTTTGCTCATTGTTACTTATTATTATTATTATTATTATTATTATTATTATCATTATGTGTGGTTTTATTTTAGTTTAGTTTTCTGTCTTTTCCTAATTTGGTAATTTTATTTCTAATTGCCAAATTAATAACAAATTATCTGAGAATGTCCAAATAAATGGAAAAAAAATGATCGGGATGTTTGGGCAAACATTTTTCCGGAAAAGACTCTTCTTCTTTTTTTTGATCATTTAAATATCGTCTTAAAATATTTTTATTTCTTTTTTAACAAACATCTCATGGCCCTCATGTCATCCTTAAAGACCCCCCAAGCTCCCCGGAGCCCAGCTGTGAGAACCCCTGACATAGTAAATATCATAATCTTTTAATGTCTGACCTACAGGGCCAGCAGAGTTCAGGCGAGGCCATCATCAACGCGGGATCCATCACCTACATCACCATAGCGACCGTCTCCGTCCTCCTCCTCCTCCTCAGCGTCCTCAGTTTCCTGATCTGGCGCCGCCGGCTGGGCTTCAGCCTCAACGGCAAGCTGGGATTGGCCAACGTGATCGCCCTGGAGGACCTGCGGGACCCGGAGAGGAACTGCGAGCTGCTGTCGTCCATCCGGCGCAGCAGGGAGCAGCACCACCTCCCCAGCTCCAGCTCCGAGCAGGACGTGACGGACGGCGTCTTCCTCATGGTCTACCTGCCCTCGCCGTACGAGCAGACGCTCACCAGGATCGCCAGGGCCGCCAGCACCAGCAGCTCGTACGACGTGGAGCTGCTCCCGCCGAGTCCCGGACCGGAGACGGGCGGCAGGGACGAAGAGGACGCGATGAGGCCGCGGGACGAGGCCGCGGCGCGAGAGGATCTCAAGGACGGTTGAGAGGGGAGGCCGAAGGGGCGGGGGAGGGTGAGGGCACACCCCATGATTCCTGCTGAGGAGAATTTAAACAAAAAAAAATGTTAAAAAATGCATCAACAATTCCAACCTGTAAATCAATGTAGATCTTGCAAGACTAGAAGCAAAACAGGAGGATGCGGAAGAGTGCAGCGTCCCGGGCGCAGCAGCTCCGTGGATGTTTGGACGCGTGAGAGGAGCCGAGAACCAAACCTGCCCCGTCAGCGCGGAGGTGGTGGGGAAGGGGGGGGCGCGGGAGTGGGGGGGCTCGCGAGGTGCAGAGCGGAAGAACGGGGCGCGCGCTCAAGCTAGCTTGTGCCGTCTCTCTCGCTTGTGTCTTTCGTTTTACGTCCAGAGGTGCAAAATAACGTACAATCCGGGGTTGAACGTTTTTTGGGGTTTTTTTTCTTCTATTTTTTACTGTTACGATGTGATTTTATCTGTGACGCCGCCGCAGGCTCCCCTTTTTAGGGCCCTTGTTGTCCCCCCCCCGTTCCCCAGGAGAATCTTTTATTTTGTAATATTTGTACACTGACTTGCCTCCCCACCTCTGGATTCAGTGATGAACAATAAAAGTCGGAATTTCCTTAAATCAACTTGTGATTCATTCACATTGATTTGACAGCGGGCACATGGGTTCAAAGATGCTAATCACCTTGCAGCTCATTTACACACGAATGGAAGCTTCAAATTAAAAAACAAAACAAACAAAAAAACGTCCCTCTCACCCTCGTGGGGTGGTATCTGTGTCATCCTCAAGCTCGGGTCCTCTACCAGAGGCCTGGCAGTTTGAGGGTTCTGCACAGTATCTTAGCTGTTCCTAGAACTGCGCTCTTCTGGACTGAGGCTTCTGATGTTGTTCATGAGGTCGGCTGGAGCCGCTCTCCCAGTTTGGGGGTCACTGCTCCGAGTGCTCCTACTACTTCGGGGACCACGGTAGCCTTGACCTTCCGCATCCGTTTCCAGCTGATCTTTCAACCCTTGGTACTTCTCAACCTTTTCGTGTTCCGTCTTTCTGATGTTGGCGTCCGCTGGTATCGCCACATCCATCACCACCGCCCTCCTTCTGCTCTTTGTCCACCACCACTATGTCCGGTTGGTCAAACAGGAGCTGTTTGTCAGTCTGGATGCTCAAGTCCCACAGGACCTCGGCCCTGTTGTTCTCGACCACCTTCTGTGGTATGGCCCATTGGGACTTGGGTGCTTCTAGTCCACACCGGGCACAGATGTTCCTGTATACGATCCCCCAATCAGGTTTGAGCCTCGTTCACGGGAGATGGACATGCGAGCACGGACGATAAAACCCACACAGGCGCTAGTGCTTCCCATAATGCTCGCAGGCACCCGCCCGCCCTACAGCACTACACCTGAAGCCCCAATCTTAGACCTGATCTGTTATTTTGTGTTTTTTCCCCCCTCCCACTGTCAGCAGAGGTGTCGGTTTCCTCTTGAGCGCGAGGACTCTTCCCCTCCATCTGTCAACCGGCTGGATGAGCGACGCAGAACCAGATCGTCCTGTTTCCGCCCTTTTGTCTGCAAACGGCGGGCGAAAAGGTGGGCGATCGCTTCCTGTCGCTCGGCGGTTGCCCGCGGTGGGAATGTTGCGCAAAAGCTGCGCGCCTCCTCTTACGTAAGGTGCAGCCCCACTAGCTTCAGGTCATACCCAGCCTTGGTTTTCATTCCGTTTCAGCACCCTCCGGCTGGATGCCGCGTCCCTCCAAGTCCGGCGCGAGTCCTGTTCTAAATGGCCCCTCCTCCGTCCATTGTTTTGCGTCCCATCCAACCTCCCCCTCACATGGATTTTCTCAATGCCGTCCTCTGATTTTTAAAATATTTTTTCCCCTGCAAACTAAAACCCCGAGGTGTATTTTACACTCGATTAAACGTCCGCCGTATTCAGACGGACGCCCCAGGGCTGCCTCGACGGGGTTCTGAGCGGCATGAGAGAGCATCCGCCTAAGAGAGCATCGCTCTGAAATGCCTCACATGTAACCGTGTTGTCAAATGCCGCAGGGGGGGGGGTTGAGAGAACGTTCCTGCGAGGCGCCTGCGGGCCCTGGCGCCGGGCCAACAGCTCCTCACCACGGCTGCGGCAAATAACTGCGTTATGTAGGTAAGTAACACTCTGGATGGATGCTTTATGGGGGAGGTTGCTGTCTAGCCTGTCTGGGGGCGGGGGAAGGGCCTCTCAGCTAAAAGGCGTGGCTGGTTTGTGGTGGCGTGGAAGCCGTCAGTCAAACCCCTGGCGGGGATCAAACAACTACGCCGAGACCGCTTGAAAAGGCGGTGTCTTTGGAGCGGCTTCAGGGATTCTACCCGCAAGCGCCTCCTGACCAATCAGGGAGCGCTCACCCCAGACCAGACCAACCGTGGCTATGAAAACAGCCTCAGGCGAGCATCAGAGGGACGGTAATGTGAGCAGGGCTGGAACAGGCCGACTCAGCCGTTTGCTTGTTGGAGGCGGCCCCTCGAGGTTCCAGACCCAGAGGAGGCCGGCAGGGCGAGTTTGGACAGGAGGCCCGCATGCTCCTGACGGGTGACGGGGCAGACGCCCACCGCCCTGGGGCATCCCAGGTGTAATGAACCGAAGCCTGACCTCATGCGCTTTGGCCTGACGCGCGGCATATTGTGGCGGCGCGGTGACGGAGCCGCTTCGCGGCGCCGGCCCCCCTTCCAGCTGCTCAGCCTCTTCCGCTCACCATTTCTATTCCACTTCTTTTTCGAATAAAACTCTTAGGGACTAACGTCCTTTGATTTTCATATCACATGTTCTCTCCAGTATTCGGGAGATCCTGTGTATCCCGTGTGCTACTTCAAGAGCATTTAATGTGTGGTTGAATTTTTTTTTTTTAAGAACTGCACCAGAGTTTGTGGATCTTTAAGTGTTTCTATATCCAGCGATACACTGCCTGTTTTTTTTTTTTTTTTTTTGTTTTTTTGATGAGGCTGCCAAAGCCTTTTCCTGCCATTAAATGCAAAAATTCACCATCATAAGTCTGTCTGTGCTGATGATAAATATGCAGTCAGATGAAGAAATTCCCCAGCGTGTGCTGTTCTTCTTGTCATATCGGATTCAACATGGCGCCGCGAATGGCCGACTTGGTACTTTTGTTTGCAGAATTATAAATTGTATGTACTAGTTCTAGTTTTTTTTTCTGGTTTATTTTTTATTTTCAAAATTTAATGTTAAAATTATGTGCAGCGTGAGCAGAGTCGAAAGCGGAGCCGAATTCCCCGTCTGTGCGCGCAGACTCGGCCAATGAAGCCGACGAAGAGCGATGGGGCAGCGCGGATTTCTAGTCTCCACCTCCAGGGGGCGCTGCCCCGCAGCTTGACATGTTGCCCCTCCTCCCCCGTGAGATGTGCAGAATTTGGAAGGATCAGGAGGTTTAGGTGTCAGACGGGATGGATCCTGGGTACGTGCAAGCGGAGGTCCTGAGCAGTAAGAAGCCTGCTCAGTGGATCCGGCAGATGCTGAGCGATCAATCCGTCCACCCGATTACATTCGCCGTCCCCAGAGGTTTGACACGCACACGAATGAACGAATGAATGAATGAATTAGCCCCTCAGGCTGCAAGTCAGCGCTTATGCAGCCCAACACCGGGCCACACCCACACCAGCTCGCTATAGGATACCTCCTCAGGCATTACATTTGAGGGAGTGTCAAGCATAAAGCTGCTCTCCGCGGCGCCTGCTCCCCCCGCGCCTGCAGTCGAGCGATGGCTCTCAACGTCCCGGGACTGATTGCCACCCTGGCCTTCTACCTGCTGGTCCTCGGGATCGGCATCTGGGCCTCCGTCAAATCCAAGAGGGATGGGGAGAGGACGCGGGCGGCCCACGCGGACATGGCGCTGCTGGGGGACAGGAAGATCAGCTTGGTGGTGGGCATCTTCACCTCCACCGGTGAGTCTCTTTCCCTCTGCAGCTGCAACCCGGCGAGTTCTAATATTGATGCTAATTAAATATTTGACTTACGTCCGTGTATATACAGGTTTTTCATGGTTTCTCAGCTTTTCCAATGAGCTTCAGATGAGGGGGGGGTAAAAGCTCTTTCTCACCTGTAATAAGCAGCCAATCTAAAGAGACGTGCTCTTTACATACTAGTTGTAGCGTGCTGCTGCTGTGTTCCCGGGCAGTTGAGGATCTGGGATCTCCCGCCCTCCCCCCCCAAACGTTGTCCCTTCTCCTGTGTCTGCACTCACACCGCTGCCTGCATCCATTGACTGCCACCGAGTGGCCAGAAACGTGAACTATATGTCACCAAGGCCGCGAGCATCAAACATAAACGTTGCGTTGGCCACGTCAAGTGTGATGTCATGATGCATGTTCGCCGGAGAATAGAATGCAACAGGCCCTGCGGTGAATCCTCCCTTCAGGAGTTTATAATTTTTATTGACTCTGTTTGAGAGAGAGGTGGTGTTGACATATCTTAATGATCGTTGTTGGGACTGCAATTTGTGCACTGGAATATACTGAGAGGTGTCCCTAAACTTTTGGTCGTATGAGTGGGACCGTAATTGGGACTGATTGGGATGTGAAGGCCTGAGAATCGATCAAATTTCAATGTCGAACTCTGCCAGAGGGAAGAATTTATTGCAGGAATGTTGCATTTCATTCCCCAGGACACGCGTGTCTGGTTTATTTATGTAAGGCCACATGGCCTCCGGCGCTTTTTCTTACCTGACAAGCTGTTTGCGTCATTTCAGGAACAAAAAACAAACAAACAAACAAAAACAAATCACTTAGGAGGTTTTTCCAGTTTGATGTAGTGCTACGCACACATATCATGACCTTCTTCCTCTGAAATCGTGATGTTTCACGGCAGAAATTGAAACAAAAACAATTGAGAATTACAAAAAAAAATAAAATAAAAACAAGGGTCATTACATTTTTTTTTATTGATTTAACATACTGGGAATTTTATCAACATTATAAGTGGCTCTAAGCCCACACCAGTCACTTTCCCAACCCTGTCGACATGCCACTACCCCTCCCCCCTCTGGGCTTCTTTCTCCTTTTGTCTACCACGATGGCATTGTCTTCAGTTATGGGGTGAGGCTGAGCTGTATAGAAATATGTTTCAGTGTTTTCTATCTGCTTTAGATGAATGTTGTTTTTTTTTTCCCTAAATAATTTTACTATGATGTTAATACACTGGCGACCAAGTGTGCAGTGTCCTGTCCTGCTCTGGTTAACATGCTGGATGCGATATAAGCAGAGGGATGTTGTTGTAAATTAGGCTGCTAATATTTAAAGAGATAACAGATATGTTTTTGCTCTGATTTTTTTTTTTTTTTAATAATAGCTACAGAATGAGAGAAGCCGCATAGACATGGGTTCCCGACAAGCCTCGCTTAAACTTTGTGCATTCCCATCTGCCAACAGCGGGAATAGCTAACGCTAACAGCCAGAAAGCAAACCACATGGAAACCATAATACTTCATAATAATAAAGCCAAAATCTTTTGCCACTTTAAATAATAAAGCGAGCTGTGGTTTACGTGCATGAAGGGTTACTCTGAATGAACAAGCTACCTTTGGTGACACAACAGTGTGTGATTAGCCCTTCTTTTCTTTTTTCTTTTTTTTTTGGCTCCATTGAAGAAACAATTATAGTTTCGACCATGACAGAAACGTAATAAACGTGAAAATGTGCTTGTTGCAGCTACCTGGGTCGGCGGGACCTTCATCATCGGCACGGCCGAGACCGTCTACGACCCGCAGCTGGGGCTGATCTGGGCCGTGATGCCGCTGGCAGCGACGGTGGCCTTCACTCTGGGCAAGTCGGCCTCTTTAAACTTGCGGTTCCGGCGCGGCGCGCTGGCGAAATTGCAGCGTTTATTTTATTTTTATTTTATTTGTTTTTATTGCTTTCGTCTGAAAAGGGGTTGAATCAAGGACAGCTGCACTTTGCCGCTCGCGGCGCGTAATCTGAGTCTCACGAGCCAAGTTGTCCTGCATTAAACTCTGCATGGAGAAGCACGAACCGCGACGGCGCGGCCTCGCACGGACCGCAGCTAGCTGGGGCGCCGGCGTCCCCACCTGACCCGACTGTGAGAACCCTTCCTCTTTTCCCTTCAAGGCGGCCTTTTTTTCGCCGAGCCGATGAGAGACAGGAAGTACGTGACCATGATGGACCCTTTCCAGATCAAGTATGGAGACAGGCTGGCCGGACTTCTGTCTGTGGCGCCGCTGCTGTCAGAGATCGTCTGGGTGACCTCAACCCTGATAAGCCTAGGTACCACCTCGCCGTCCGTCAAACGCGAGCGAACGGGCCGCCGCGCCGGTGCGCGCGCGGCCGCGTGTTGACCATGAATGTGTGCAGGTGTGACCATGAGCGTGATCCTGGACCTGTCCTACGCCGTGTGCATCTGGATCTCCGCCGGCGTGGCCATCACCTACACGCTGCTGGGGGGCCTCTACTCGGTGGCCTACACAGACGTCATACAGCTCATCCTGATTTTCGTCACCTCGGTGGGTGCGGCGGCGAGCCGGTTCCAGCGCTGGACACGTTTTTTGTGTGAAAAAAAAACCCCAAAACAGTTTTTAAGTAGCTGAGCAGGACGCCACGTGTTGTTGACATTTGAGTTGAGCTGGCTGCGACATAAACATAAACTACATAGCATGACAGTGATGCAAAAAAAAAAAAAGAAGATAGATCTACATCACCCCCTAGTGGCTGACTGCAGTATCATTGCTAAGCCCCGCCTCCTCCTTAGTAGATCGGACTTGGAGACAAATCAAAGTATCAAAGTACTCGTCATATCACCCCCTCCGACCCCAAAGATGGTTTCTGTCATTTCAGATGTTTGTTAAAGCGCTAATTTTTCCTAAAAAGTTTGATTTTAGTCTTACACTATTTTAAAAAAGGGGGCGTGGCTTCATGATTGGCCACCAAGTGAGATACTGGGTGTCACGGATGCATTTCGGGACTTCAGTTTAGGAATTGTACATGAGGAAGTCAAGCGGACGTGTTACGCTAACTTTCTATAGTGATATTGGCTGTTGAAAAATGATTTTTTTTTTTTTTTTTAAATGGTAAACCGATCACTCAGGATTGAGTTTTGCGGGACTTCCATGCGTTTTCCTGATTCCTGATTCCAGCGCGAGATTGCAGCGTCTGTGTCCCGGATGTTTTCCGCGTCATCCGTGTGCAACCAAAGGGAAATGGGGCGTTTTGTGGATCTATGCTTCCCAGTCCCGGTCTTCAGGGCCCCTCATCCTACATGTTTCTGATGTCTTTCCCATTCGAATGAGCTGGTTGCTACCAGGTTTCTATAGACCTTGCTGACCAGTCCGTCTTATCTGGTAATAGACACTCGGTCTATTACCGCTGCCGGTATTTCCCCCTTTTATAATGTTGCCATCGTCGCGTCTTCCGGGCCAAAAGCGCACCGTGTTCTTACCGTGACTGCTCCCACGCTGCCTCCACAGTGGCTCTGCATCCCCTTTCTGTTCTCGAGTCCGGCTGTCGTCGACATCACCACCACGTCTTTCAACCGCACCTTCCAGGCCCCCTGGGTGGGCTCTCTGACCGCCGGCACAGCCTGGAGGTGGCTCGATATATTCCTGCTGCTGGTAAGATCATGAAAAGTTGACATTCCGGACCAAAAAGGGCTGTTTTTTTTTTTGTTTTGTTTTGTTTTTAAAGCCACCGGGGCCCAGGGAGGATTACAGATTACTGTGGTATCTTATTGTCTGCGTCACTTTGTCATGTAACATAAGAGCACATTAGTGATAGAAAATCCCACTCACATGCATCAGAGTAACAGAATATCGGGGACACCTCTCAGTTTAACCCAGCGCAGTTCAGCAGCGTCACAAATTCCACTCCCAATAACAATCATTCAAACATGTCGACACTGATCCAACAAACATTCAACATAAAACGCCTCCTGAAGGGCGAATTTATCGCAGGGCTGTCGCGTTACATTCTATGTTGAACATGCGGTGGTCGTAATGTTTTGGCTGACTTGTGCATGCTGATATCAGAATCAGCTTCATTGGCCGAGTCTGTGCGCGCTACCAAGGAGTTTGGCTGGAATTTCGGCCTGGAATTTCATTTTTAATAATTTGACATTAAAATATTGAAAAAATAAACTAAAAACTAGAACTATTATGTACTAAAAGTCTTAATGTTACAATATAACCAGGTCTGTGGACTAGTGCCAGTTGATTTTTTTAGGACTGCAAAATTGTAGGGGGGCTTCACATGAGGTGTAGGTGATGAATGATGCCCTGGATGAATGAGGGAAACTTGTCCTCTCTCTCCCTCAAGAGCGTGGGAGACCTCGGCTTCCAGGACTTCCACCAGAGGACGTTATCGGCCTCCTCCTCCGCCACCGCCAAGCTGCGGTGCTACGCCGCCGCGTTCCTCATCCCCACATTTGGAATTCCCCCTGTGCTGATCGGGGCGGTGGCCGCGTCGACGGGTGAGGCGAGCGGCGAGCGGCCTCACAACATCCACGCGCTCATTTGGGGCTCTTCCGACGCTGACGCTGTCTCCCGCTAAATCCCTTCAGACTGGAACGCCACCTCGTATGGCTCTCCGCCGCCGTTCGAGCGGGGCCAGACGGGCCTGATTTTGCCCCTCGCCCTGCAGCACCTGACGCCGCCCTACATCTCCGTCGTGGGCATCGGCGCCGTGGCGGCCGCCGTGATGTCGTCGACTGACTCCGCCCTGCTGTCTGCCGCCTCCATCTTCTCCTCGAATGTCTACAGGAAGATCCTGAGGACCAAGGTGAGGAGGAGGAGTGACGGTTGGAGCTGGAGCCCTGGCGTCAGGATCCACTCGCGGAGATCTTGCGGTTTAAATCTGACTGTGGTGGTTATAGAGAAGTGAGCGTTATGCGTCCTCTCGCCTTTCCCGAGTACGAGACGCACGGATGCCTCGGCAACCTCAAGTATTTCTCTCACAGCTGTTGTCCATCATGATGTCACAACCAATCAGATAAAAAAAAAAAAAAAACATTTTAGAAGAAAGAAAAAAACACTTGGACAAACCTCAGCGTGATAAAAAAAAAGGATCTGAGATTACAGAAACCATGTCTGGGAAAAAAAAAAAAAAAGAAATGACATGAAAGGA
>CAAKHG010043372.1:0-41457 GCA_901007715.1 Dactylopterus volitans
GAGAACAGCCAACCTACATGAGCGGAAGAGGACTAAAACAAACCGCCTTGCTATGAAAACGTTCAAGTTAATGCACTGCCTGATTGTAAGATTTTAATAGTGGTGAGACAACTTACAGTACACGCATACAGTAATACCACTGTGTACAGTGTACATTTGAAGCTATATGCGCATACGTGTAACTGCTATAGTACTACATGCAAACACAACCTTCGAGACATTTGAGGAGCGCCTACCTTTCTTTGCCCCCTCCATGTCTGCAGTTTATCACCACGAACGCAGAATAAGGGAACCCACCATCAAATCCTCGGGGGTTCTGCGATGCCTAAAGGATCACAGATGTGACTTTTTTTCCCCGCCGAAAACCGATAGACCGTTTTAAGTGTAAAAAAACAAAACAAAACAAAAGAAAAGAAAAAAAGCACCATCTGCAGTCTGTCATCTCACATCCTCGTGCAGCACGCCGGTGCACGAGAAGGGCTACGGGCCATTCTAGTCGGCTCCCGCGTGCAGCATAGAAATCAAATTAAAACCGAATATCTGGTAATTTCCTCAGACGCGTGAGCGAAAAGTGTAATTGCTTTTCATCGATGCGGGCACTTAAGGGCGAGGAAACAAACGCGTCTCCATGCCGGCGGTGGTCAGCCGTCAGGATTAAACGAGCTGAGCCGTTTAGAAGGATGACAGTGGAAATCTTTCAAGGGGAAAGGTGGAGGGAAACCCGGGAGGGACGTTTTAGCTTGGCTGCGTTTCGCTGCGAAGTTACTGTGGAGTGGAGGACAAGAGCACCGGGAAAGCGCAGAGTCAGACGGGTCAAGCCGCGGAGGTCCAGCCGCAGCAGGGCTGAGACGTCGTTTTCAGCACCTTGGACAGAAGCAACGGCTGCGTGCAGCGCCGCGGGAGCTGCGGCAGGGGGCGCACTGCCGCACGGAATGGCCGCCAGTGGCGTTGCATAAACAGATAAATAAATAAAAAAAACAAAACACACAAGCCACCTGTTATTATCCAACACAACTGCAGATTTAAAAAGTTAAAGCCATGAGGGCAAAAAATTCTAAGGTGAACTGAGATGACTATTAATCCCCATGAGTCAATCCCAGAATGTAAATGGAAATTGTTAGCTTGCAACTGCTGGTGCTTTTAACCTGCTACTTGTTGAGAGTTTTTAGTTATTTGTTTGTCCCTTTGCAATAATTTGAAATTATTTTGGCATATTTCTCAATGATCTCGCCATCCCTAACTCGTTTGATCCTTACATCTGTTCTGTGGTGTCTGAATTTTGGTGTTCCCTCCCTGTAGATACAATCAATGAATGAAAGAAATGTAACAGAGCATTTCATGCCTTTATTGTTGTTTTTTTTCAACAAGTTTTACAAATATATTAAGACAATACATAAATAAATAAATATTCTATACATACACCACTTTGACAATAATCATATCAGATCATTCTGCTGCTGGCAGATAATTCAAAACCTTTTTCGCAACGTTAAAGTGCTCGGTCGCTCGGTGCATAGTGAAGCCAAAGTGACGAGTGTGACAAATGTCCGCATAATTCTAGCAATCATTAGCTAGGAAGTGTTTTCATCAGCGTAAATATCTGCTCATCCATTCTCGTACAGCGTGTGACCTACGCTGACACCTACTCAACATGATGCAAAATTATAAAAGCGAGAAACTGCAACAGAGAAACAGGATGAGGTGGTGCTGCACCATGATCCAAAAGAAGCACACGTGGATGCCGCATCCACATCATTTATGACTTACTTTAAGAATTTAAGAGAAGCTGCGTATCAGAATACCACTCGACAATAAAATCACCGCTGCTGCATATCTTCCAGTATTACTGCATGACATGGACAAATTTACATACCTCAATATTTCTTCCAAATACCTTTGATATTAAACGATATGACTGGATTCATGCTTATTGGAAATTCTAATTGTGGCAAAAGGAAATATAAAGCATTTTTTTTTAAAAAACAGCAAAGGACAGTTTTTTTTTTCACTCCACCAAATCACCAACCCCGTCTTTCACTGGACAACTTTTCTCCAACGCTCAATTCCTTCCACCTTCTTCTCATAATTGAAGTTGGCAGCCGTATTCTTCCCTTTTGTGACAATAATACTGTGTGTGTCCACATCTAGGTAGAGATATATATCCTTTTGCCCGTCCTTGACTGACATTTTGGTAAATTCTCTTGCTTTATTGCTTTCTTCTTGAGAGTTTAAGGAGAAAACTTACTTTGGTCGCTAACTACTGAAAGCTGGCACCAGAGATCTTACCTGCAGGGCGCTCATCCTTTCATTCAAAAAGGTTCACAGCAATGAAACAAATTAATTCGTATGCTAAGAGTTACATTACTTTCTTTAAAACATTTGGTTTGTGTGAGGGATCCCTATACACACTCAAATACTGACACATGAATAACTAAAATTCACAGTAATTAAACCCTGAGGTATAAACACACAGTGCAGCTAGTTTGGTGAAACCGTAGGAATCAGTCTCTCCATCTCGCCGGTCACCCTGGTACCTGATGCAAGGTCAGGCGCGCCTCCTACTTTCTGGTTTGACACACTGTGTCAGCAGTTGGATTCAGTCCTTGATGCCTTCTACTGAAACTGCCCTTGGTCATGCTGACCTTTATCCTTTGGAGGTAACTGACTGGGGTCCTCTGCAAAGGGAATAGCTGGAGGGAAAAAAAAAAGTTAAGGTATCTGTACTAGTAATCTGTTCATCCATGAAAACTAATCTAGATGAAATGACAGTATGTTTTGCTTAAATATGCTTAGATTTTTGCATATAGTCGATTCATATAAGCAAATTAACTGGTTTTTGGTGCGCCTGCTGCCCCTCAGAAGGCATCTTCCACTTCACTTAGTGACCATCTAACAACATTTGTATCTATGATGTGAAAGTAGACAAGAGAAAAACCCTAATGAGCCTGTGATGCCTCACTGGGAGCCGGAGTTTAGAATAATGGGAATCCCCACTGTGCTTTGCTGATACAGCTCTCAGTGAGGAAACTGATACAGTTACAGCATCTGTGAATGATGGTTTTCTTCTTGAATAAGGTGTTAAATCTTCAGTGTAGTGTGATAAATCATTATGGAAGCCTTTTTGCCATTTGTTCCGATGAAACGGACACCAATAATTCCCATAAACTATAAGTCTTTTTAAAAAAAAAACTTATTTCTCCAACAGCTCATTAAAATCCAATGAGCCGGCTTGGATGTGCCTTAATGTGTTGTTTTGTGTAGTGTTGTCAGGTTATTTCATTTGACCATTAATCCATGGAACATCTTAAAAGTAAAACATAAAACAACTGAATGAGTCCTGTGTGTTACAAACTGCTGTTTTTGTGCTCATTTAAATTTCATTTGCAAAAAGTACAAATTAGCTACACTCACGGTTCTGAAACTGCTGCGCTGTTGATCTGGTTAGGAGGATCCCAAAACCTTCGATCAGAGCGAGCAAAACTCCCCCCATCATGGCGGAGCCCATCATAGTCAAAGGTCCACCTAGAAAAACACACAAAGTTCACTGACCCCCCCTCCATCAGTTGATCTGATGTGGTCTGTGGCACCGGATGCTGACGTCAAGCTCACCGGTAGGGTCAGAATGGCAGATCTATAAAACAAAACTATATTTGGGATTCCTCTTACTGCGCGCGGCAAGGATGGCTCCGGTCAGTGCACCACTCGTTATGGAATTCCAAGGATCCTCTTTCCCTCTGAGGCGAACTAAACCACAGTCGATTGTGGAGAAGAGCCCCCCCCAGACAGCAAAGCTACCTGCAAAAGCAGACCGGTGAGTGTTATTGGGTTTGGGGGAGTGAATGACTGAGTGTCTGGTTTCAGTAAACTACAAACTGACTCAGGCATGTGCCAAAACTGTCAACATTCCAAGAGCTACGGTAAAAGGAACTGTGCAGAGGAGGTCCTCTGCATGATTGCAGAGGACCTCCTCACCTCCAATTTGTGGCGCTCTTATCCTCACTGCATTCACGCTTCCTTTCAGCCGATGTGCGATGCCCTGAAATATGAACAGTGTTGCTGAATTCTGACCTTAAAAACTGGATCAAAAGACAGAAAGCAATTAACTATGAGGTGAACTCACTGCGGGGGCATTTCGAAAGCCCTTGATTGCCTGGAACACCCCCCCTCCGATTGCGCCCATGGTGAAAGCACCTCCGCAGTCATCCACTATCCTCCAGGGACTGCAGGATTAAAAACACTGGTTATTTAAAAGACAGGGCAAAATATCATTAGGACCTCATGGAGCTGAACTAAGTTAAAAACAGCCGACTGCACAAACAAAAATTTCTTTATGAGTGCAACACTATAACACACTACTACAACTCCATCATATTTGTGCAAAATTGACCGGAAAAAACATTTAACATTTTTTACATAATGTAGAATATTGCTACATTTCTTGTTTTTTGTGTTTTTATTTTATTTTATTTTTTTAAGAAATAACACTGGGTGTCAAACTAGGTCTGCAAGTATGACGATGTTTTGATTGTAATTACGAGTTCCTCAAATGCCCCGTTTGGTCCACGAGCCAGAAAATATTGACATTTAGGAAGCTAGAATCTGAATTTAGATTTTTTTTTTTTATTTCAAATTTGCCAACTAATTAGTTAATTGGTTGAATATCCTCCTGAGACCCCATGTCCTCATATGGGGACATTGTTTTTTGTAAAATGCACACCAAGCAAAAGTCAACAAATACACCAGTGAAATTGATGACTGGATTAACTTTTGAAGCTCTATTTCAAAAATATTGATCAGAAAAAGACTATCGAAATCTGAAAACGTCTCTTTGGGCTCTGTGAAAATGGGATGACGATCACTTTTTTTGATAGACCGATAGATATACATCCCAATCATGATTACCTACAAAAAGTCACAATTCCATGAGCTGGCGTAGCCTGGAATTCCGGAACTTTGTCACATAATATAATCATAGTCACAGTATTCTGGGAGCTGGTTTTTGTTTGCACATATTGTACAGATACACGCGTACACGCTACTACTCCATTGCCATTCAGTCTTTTTTTTTAACGTCAATGTCAACAATCGTCTCAAACAGCACATTCGACGTCTAAGTTTCCAGCACACTGCACGTCTTGTTTTCGTCATCAAACAGTTAACCCCTCAAACTTCGACTCTGGCTGACTTCATCTGTTTATTACAGATACTTTCTAAGGTGCATTTGCACTTTACTTATGTTGACCTCAACCTCGTCTGACACTTAAATGACAAAACGCTGCCGAAGAGGACACTAGTTACCAAGCACAGACTTATCTGTTAAAATCCCCGCGCCTCCGCTAAGCTAACCGGCTCACCGAGGAGTTAATGAGTTAACTCAGTTAACTCCTTCGGCAACTTCAATGTTCAACACAAAACAACTCAAATCACAACCCAGAATGCCTAATTTGAATATGTAAAAAGGCCAAACGTTAAAGAACGGATCTCACCATGGTTCTCGAGCATATTCCTCCATGTTTGTTGTAGTCCGGCGCGCTACTTCTTCTTCTTCGTCTAAATTATATGTCGACTGGCAGACCTCCAGCATCAAGGTACCACCGACAGGACTGGAGCGTGAAGCCGCATAGAGCCACACAAAACGTTAAAAAAAACAAAGCTGTGAATTCTAATAAAATTGTGATTTGTGTATTAAACCGTCTACTCCTATTTACATGTTTTTCCCCGGCGAGTTTTCCTGAAATAAGTCGATTTTCTTCGTTTAACGCGGTAGCGTTGCGTCATCAGTGTGCGCCGCGTGGGGCTTCGCGAGGTCATATCCCCGCGGCTGCTCACTTCCACCAAAGAGGCGATTATCTCCCGAAAGGTAGCGACTTATTTTACTTTAATTCACGGTTTTGCGTATTTTTAAGTCCCTATGGGTTGTGGTGATTTGTTCTGTAGATTATAAGAGCTTCAGCGATATTGATAAATGACCTTAGTTGCGTTTGTGTTTACTCCTGTTGCACTGCTAAGTATAGTACTGGTGAGTAATAAACATTAAAACAGTTGTAGCATTTAAAAAATGATTTGCAGATTCCCCCATTGTATGTATCTAATTTTTGAGGTTGAGGTTCATGAGGGCGTCGCTCCTCTCATTTGGGATTGATGTGAAACGCCTTCAAGAACCTCAAGTAAAACATCCCATCACATTCTCCCAGACATGGTCTCGTCAAAATGCTTGTTTTTCACCAAAAGCACAAAATCCTGTTTATTGGCACAGAACAATGCACGTTTTTGCATGAGAACAAGTGAATAAGTCGATCAATTATCAAATGAAGGCAGTCAAATTATCTGTTGATTTTTAGTCTAATCGCGCAAAGTTCAATTAAGAACCGGTCCATGATTGTTTTACGAATTCACGTTTTGATATTGAGATAACTGTTTACACACAATCATTTAAATATCTACTGCCAGCCACTTTAGTCAGTGGATGAAGGTGCAGCGCCCCTTCGCCTGGATGTAAATGTCGCTCCTCCGTGTTGCAGGATGCCTCTACCACCCGCACTGCTGGCCCGCTTGGCCAAGAGAGGGATCGTGAAGCCAACAGAGCAAGGTAGCAGTAAATATTTTACTAAAACACTCATGTCCTAATATATATATTTTATTTTGAAATTTCCCTTTTCATATATTGATGTTTCTTCCCCATTTCGTCCAGAGGCAGATGAAGAGATCATTGCTGAAGATTACGATGACAACAATGTTGATTATGAAGCCACCAGAGTGGAGAATCTGCCACCAAACTGGTATAAAGTGTATGACCCTGCCTGGTATGTATTACAGTATGCAAAAACTGTCAGTGTAAAACCCTTTTGAAACTTGGTGAAAAAAGAAAAACTGCATAAAATGGTCTAATCTGCAATTCAGTATTCGGTAATGCTCTCAGCAAGCTATGTTATCCAAGTTGTCAAGAATAAAAAATGTATATATTTTATATATTCTTTTTTCTTTAATTTTGATGGCTACTTAACCTATTGAAAAACACAAAATTATCAAAATATTCAGCTTTTGAAGGACATTTATTCCTCCATTCAAACTTTTCAACTTGAAAACAAAATAAATTTGCCATTAAAATAAATGATCATTCTTTGATGCTGCTAATGATAACCTTTTTTGATTGATAGCTCCATCACCATAGCAACTATGCATCTATAGATTTTAAGACACACTATGATGTCTTACAGCCATGACATCATACACTGTGTGATGTCATACGACTTTGATGTCATACAGTATTGACATCATTGTAAGCTAATTTTGTTTTCTGCATTTTTTTTTTTCAATTTTATCTTTATTTGGAAAGAGCAATAGATACAGCAATACACAAACATCAATCGAAATAAATCTTCCAGTTTTGCATATTTTGAGTTCAGAAAATTTCCCTCAGCAGACATCAAGGCGTAGAGGCTCAGGGAGCGTGCAAACACTCCCATAGGACAGTTCCCATTCGTCTTTTTGGGCGTCCAGCCTCCACTAAAGTTCAACGTTCATGACAAAACTGTAACAAAAAATGCACCTTTTCCTCCTTAGGACACAATAACAGAGTAGCCAAAAATTAGCAGAATCAGATGAGGCTTCCATGCGCGCTTGGAAAGAAACAGCTCTGATACAACTTATACACGAACAGGACAGCTTACAAGAACTATTAATAGGAACCAGGGGAGTCACCCACTGCCACTGTCACAAAAATATTAGTAGTAATCAGTAAGAAATTATGTAACAGATCATAAAAAGTTTGCTCTCGTTGGGGCTATAAATAAAATCCAATTACTTCATCTGTTTTCTGCTTTTTATACTTAAAAATATTCAGCTTAAGCTTCTGCGCAAAGGACATTTGTGCTTCTTAATAACTTTTTCCCTCTTTCGCTTTCCTTCAGCCAATCATTTCAATTCAGCATATTCTTTTAAAGCCTTTATTTAAGACTTGGCAATCAGTGGAGGGAGCCCTTCATTGTCAGTGTTGTCCAGCATCACCAAAGACATGCAAGAAGTTAGAAAAAAAATATGATTACACAAACTAAAATTATAATTGCGAGTTAACAATTACAGGCAGGTAGAGGGTGATGATTCAGTAAAGATTTAATGTGTCTAAGTGCCGTGTCCAGTTTTAAGACACCGCTGCACTGAATTTGTAAGCAGTTGACCGTGCATCCGTCTCGGCACAAGGGACTTAAAGGAGCAGCAGGTTACTAAGTGAGCTGAGAGTGGACAGAAGTTCCAATGTAACAGGAATGTGATCTATATGATGGCAAATTTTCAGTCAGGACATTCAATATAAAAACATGAATGTTGTAGCTGCAAGAAATGTCGGAGCTGAATGATGAACAGAGTCTAGTGGTTTAAGGGTGGTGGCAGCAGCCAATCTACGAATCACATCACCATATGCAAGATTTAATTAAAAAAAAGTCTCTAATCAATTTCCTACAAAACGCGGGTAAGTTTGATTTATTTTGTACATGAAGCCAAATTTTTGTCATGAGGTTTGCAATAAGTTTACCAATGTTTGATTTGATCTTTATTTTTCTCAAAATATCAACACATAAAAGCAAATACAAGTTGCACCAGTTTCCAAGAACAGCTCAGTAAAGACAAATTCAAAACAAAAAAAAAAAAAAACAAACAATTAAACAAAACAAAGTTTGAGAAGGGACAGGATGAAGCTAAGCCTGTCTTGTTCTGCCCTCTATATCACGCTATTACGCACAAAACAAAATCCTACATTTAAAATTATACTGAGCGTTATACATAATTAACATAATCTCTGTATAAAAAGTCTAAAATTGTTTTTAAAGTGTTATGTTGTATATGTTGTATTAAAAATTGTGATCTTGTAATGTGAACTCATCATCACGCCAAATGTGTTCTGATATCGAGACACTTGAAGTGTGGAACTGTTTTGATATTTGGTAAATTTACTGCCGCAATGTGCAGATGATGATTTTTTTTTTGTTTTGTTTTGTTTTGTTTTTAGCGTTCACATGCATTGCCTACACGAAATGCTATTTTTACTTTGTTAAAATATACACCGGTCAAGCATGACATTGTGACTGCATGTTTACCATAGAATGCAATGCAACAACACTGCAATGAAGTCTCCCTTCAGGAAGAGTTTTTGTTTAAGAAAGGCGCTGATATATTTTAATGATTGTTATTGGTGCTGCTGAGCTGCACTGGGTTTTACTCGGGTGTCCCCAAACTCGTCACCCTAATGCATTTGAGTGGGATGACCAAAATATCAATGACACCTCTCCGTATAACCCAGTACAGGTGAACTGCGTCACCATTTACTGTCCCAATAACAAGCATTGAAATATGTCAGCGCCTCTCTCAAACAGATTAAACAACAATTCAACATAAAAGTCTTCCTGAAGGGATCATTTATTGCAGGGTTGTTGCATTATATTCTATAGCAAACATGTAGTGGTCATAATGTTATGCTTGATGGGTGTACAAATGGAGAGTCCAGTTTTTGTGCAAAGGCCGGACATCTTACATTTGTGGTCAATTTATTTTTAATTTGCCGCATATTGATGTAACCTCCCAATAACATTTCATGTTATTATTTAAGTAACATGATGAACTTTTGTTTTTCCATGAATCTAGTGGACTTCCTTATTACTGGAATGTGGAGAGCGATTTGGTGGCATGGCTGTCTCCAAATGACCCATCTGCACAGATAACAAAACCTGCCAAGAAACAAAGGGGTAAAAAAAAGAACACTTTTTATGCAGGGTTTTGGCTTTTTTCCCCCCAAAATCTGGCATTGGTTTATGTTGTGGCTGTTGCCATTTTAACAGATTTAATTATTTATTTTTTTTCAGTTGAGGGAGGAGATGACAGAGTTGAGAGGCAGTTTGAGAAGCCAGAAAGAGAGCGGGAGCGAGACAGGGAGCGAGAGCGGGAGCGGGAAAGGGATCGAGACAGGGATGATGGGAGGGAGCGAGACAGGAGGAAGCTGCGGCGGGAGGACGCTGCGCCGTACAAGAGCAAACGAGGCAAGTTTTACATCCACAGGCTGTAATGTTGAATAAGCATTTTCACACTAACAATACTTACACTGATGTTATACCTTTCTTATGCATTCTTTTCAGGTAGAAAAGACGATGAAATGGACCCAATGGATCCAAGTGCTTATTCTGATGCCCCAAGGTATGGTTAAAAACAAAAAAAAGCCTCTGGTCTTGTGAAGGTTTAAACTGCGGTTAACGATTTATTCACAAAGAGGTTTATGTTTTGCAGAGGCTCGTGGTCAAGTGGGCTTCCCAAGCGTAATGAAGCAAAGACGGGTGCAGACACCACTGCGGCGGGGCCTCTGTTCCAGCAGCGGCCGTATCCCAGTCCAGGAGCGGTGCTTCGTGCCAACGCCGCCAACCAGCCACCCAAGGAATAAACGGGATGCCCAGGAAGACGACGCAGAAAACAAAACGCAGCAGGACGCCCTCCCTTTGCCCGCCGACCGACATCCTTTTTTTAAGTTTCCTTTTCATTGTGAAATGTCTGTACATGTCAGATGTGCGGTGAACTGTGCTAACACGCTTGTTACACATGGAGGGCAGTTGTAAATATTTTTTTTTTTATGTGACGTTAAGGAACGACCGCCTTCTTTCTACAGCCATCAAAGGACACCGATTGCTAATAAACTTAAAAATGACTGTGCCCATGACTCTGCATCTTTTCTTTACAGCTGCTGCCAAGTTATATTTACTAAAGATTTATCTGCTTGAAAAGTAGCTCGGTAGGCACACAACTGGAAAGCTGGAGCAGAGCAACGACTGGCACGGAATAACCCACTATGAAAACAAGCGCCGATTGTTATTCAGTACATCAAATAAAGCATTTAATGCTGAGATGGCAGGCAACAACATCGTGATAACATCTGTGCACATACAGTTATTGACAGGATTTTATTACAAACATTGCAGGTACTTTAAAATCTCAATACATTATTTTTGACTGGTACAAAATACATGGTCAGATGGGGCGAGAAACCGGACGAGAGTGAAGCTCATAAGCGGATCAGTGGTCTGTTGCTCCCACGTAGTGACAAATGGAGTCGTAGTCCAACGTGAAGACTTTCTCCTCGTATCTGTCGAGCTGCACCATCGCTCTGCACTTGTGCTTGTCCCGCTGGAGGATTCGGCCCACCTGAGCACACACGACCCGTAATCGTCATCGGTGGCAACGGCACTTAACTCACATTCAAACATATCGACCTGCGGATAAGGTGATTCAGAAGATCCTTTGCTCACCTGCCCCCTATGCTCGCCGAGAACCACCATTATGGAGTCATGTTCACTTTTGGGCACAATAGTTTCCAGCATGTCCTGCCTCACATCTGTCGTGGTAAGAAAAATACGGCGTTATTTGCCATTCAGGTTTTGCAACAAATGTTACCACAGCAAAAGGCCAAACGGGGTACCCGTGATTACCCGTTCACAAACACCATACTGATAGCTACTGAGCTTCAAACGACAAAAATAATCCCTGAATGCAATGAGTTTCAACCATCAACTTACTAGAGGGAGTTGTTGGAAATAGTGTTAGTTCGCCAAGTTAGGACAAAAATGTAGAGATCGTGTTTGGGAGCAGATCAGGTTTGGTCTAAAAGGCTGGTCGATTTGACAATGTCTTATACTGGAAATATAGCCAAAAACTAAATGGAAAAGCTTGGCCTCCTGTCTGTTCGCGCCTGTGTTCTCATCAGCACTGGCGATACTTGGTACACAACAAGGGTATTTAGATATCAGGCGGCATTTGATGAACTAGAAAGAAGCCCTGAAGCCTTGTGCATTCACGTTCTGGCCAATCAGATGAAGCCCCAGCCATCAATCAGCCACCATCAGTAATTGATGTGAATTTGATGGCTATAGTGGATTGGATGCCATCGGAATCCAAGCCAACGTTCAACATCCAAGAAGGGTTTTTACCTTCGCTCCCATGAGGCCACTTCACCGAGTTCTTTCTGTACATTGTGTGTGTGTGTCTGTTTATTTATTAGGTACACTTGTTCAACAGCTCGTTCACACACATATCTAGTCAGCCAATCACATGGCCACAATTCGGCGCATTCGGGCATGCACACATGGTCAAGATGATATGTTGAAGTTCCAACCGGGCATCAGAATGGCGAAGATAGGTGATTTATGTGACTTTGAAGCCGGCACGGTTGTTGGTGTCAGACGGGCTGGTCTGAGTATTTCAGCAACTGCTGATCTACTCGGACTTTCACACGCAGCCACCTTCAGGGTTCATAGTGGATGGCCCCAAAAAGAGAAGATATCCGGTGAGCCGTGTTGATGCCAGAGATCAAAGGATGATGGCCAGAGTGGTTTGTGCTGACAGAAAGGCAACACTTGCTAGAGATGCGCCGATTGCGGTTTGAACCGCGGATCAGGTGGATTTGGGTTATTCAAATTCAATTATTAATCAATCGTGGATCGGGTGCAAGTTATGGCTAGGGTTTGGCCAGCAAAAAATGGAATACGACAAGCTGTAACATTCAGGATTTAGATTGTCAGCCTGTGTTGTGACGGCCATTATAGGCCCACCTGTTGCCGTTTTAGTAGAGCAGAAAATAAGTTTAAATAAATATTTATTTTAAAATCAGCATTCTTCTATCTTATACATTCATCATCATTCTTATTTCCCACTAAGAAATGGCCTCATGGTTATGTGTGATCGGTGTGCAAAAGTGCTGCCCATGTGCACATGCATTATGAAACATGATATTACTTGACGACAGAATCGGCCAGGACCTCTCTTATTACCTATCTTATTATCTTTTATCTTAAAGATGAAAAGAAAAGAAAAAAGATGGACTGATATCCCAATCATCCATAAATCAATGCATTTCTGTGATTCAACAACTAAAACCTAAGGTTGGGGAACACCAGAAATAATAATTATTTGACGTGTGGCTGCGCGGGCGGGTCGGGTCTATAAATGCGATAGTATGATCAATTCTTGTGGATGGCGGATGGATGATTAATGTGTACGTGCGGATTCGGTTGACGCCATGAGCCCATCCGCGCATCATTTAACGGTTACTAAATGAACCACTCGGTACAACCCAGGTATGAAGAGGAGCACATCTGAACCCACAATTTGGCGAAAATTAATGCAACAGAAGACCTTTGAGAAGAAACACCTTGCTAGCTGAAAAAAACGGCTGGTGAGTGGAGTCTTGAAGTGAAATAAATTGTTGTAACTACTATTTTTTGTCATGTAAATTAGTTTTTTTTTTAAAATCAGTTTTAGACACCAAAACCAGAGGAGGTTGAGATGGCAGTGATGACTCACCGTCCAGCAGTCTTCCCTCCTCAGTTCGACACACACACGTACTCGTGGTCAATACATCCTCTACACACATCTGGAGGAAAACATTTGTATTAGTGATGTTTCGTCATCCGAACATTACATAACTATAATCATGCTGCAACAGGTTTTGACCGACCCCAGATGAGAACCTTATGATACATCTACCATCTAAAAGACAAATGCAAATTTGGCCATTTCACAATTTCCTCACAATGATTCCAGGTCTGAAAAGGAGGCTAAAACGATTCAAAAGAGGAGATGCTGGGTTGAGCGATGAGTCATGTTAATACCTTAGAGTTGTAGTATCTGCCCCCTTTGAAAGTTTTGTCGATAAACCGAACTTTCAGGTCTCTCTGGAGCCAGGAGGGTGGAGCCGGTGGTCGTCGGGCCTCTTTCTCTGGCCTCTCTCTGTGGAGGCAACACAAGAAAAGCAATTGTACTGTGTGTCTGCTTTAAAAAAAAAAAAAAAAAACTTTATAAACTTGTGAGTTAACTTCGGAATAGGTGTTTTGTGCGGCGCATAAGACAGGTGGAGATTCAATTTTAAACACTAGTATACAGAAAGAAACTTGTAAACCGTGTTCTTGTATCACTTTTTCGGGGGAACATACCTGTCTTGGCCAGATTCTTTATGTTTTCTCTTCCTGTCGTCCTTCCCTCCATCCCTTTCTGGGCACTTATGTTTGACCCCATCACTGTAGCTCCTCTCTTTCTCCTCCCCTCTGTGTCGCTCTTTGTCTTGCTTTCTCTCCGTTTCTTTCACCTTGTCCTTATGTGCTTTACTGAGGCGACCTGGTCGTGGGAGGAAAAAAAAAAAAAAAAAAAAAAGCAGGGTTCTTGTGTTGAGTTTGAATCGCTGATTTGTGCTCTTTTCCACGTGAAGGCTGATGCGTCACTAAACGAGAGGGGGAACTTCAGCTCACTGTGTCTTAACGCAGCTCGCAATGCTGCAACTTAAATCATTTTCATTGCCGATTCACTTGCAAAATAATTTAAAGCCGATTCGTTTTTTTTAAATGACCTTGAGAGCCCGACAAAACTGGAGTGAAATTCCTCATCTGTGTGCATGCTGTGACAACAAAGCTGATTCTGGATTTTCCCAAAGTGGACTTAGAGAAGTTCCATGTGTTGTGCAACCGAAAGGTCGCGGTACAAGGCAATTTTAGCATTTGGCAGTCCCTCGGTGACTGGCCAACACCACCGATATTTTGCATTTGTTTTGGAAATTGAATTTGTCTGCGGTCATCAATCTTTTCTTCGTCTGCTCAGTCTCAGGAACCGCTTAGTAAAAAAAAAAAAAAAAAGTGCACTGAAGAGCAGGTTTATTGTGTTAGCTCAGCCAACGTTCTCTGGGTGATCTAATTTAGACGAGATGATGAATAAGAAGAGGAAAATGCGTCACTATCTGTGCACCATGGGCTCAGGAACCATTGTGTTTGCACATCCTGTAATAGATAGTGACTTGACAAATTTTTCAGTGTTCTTTTTCTTAAGTTTAGCTAATTTTTGATTTTTTAAAAATAAAATTACACACGACAGCAGGCTACTTCAGGTTCCTGCAGTCACGAAAAAAGAAAAAAAGAAAAGAAAAAGAAAGAAAGAAAGAAAGAAAGAAAAGTGATCTTTTCTGTATGATTTGAACTTACTGAGGTCTTTGCTGTATTTTTCGTATTCCTTTCGCCCAACAAGTTTAATGGCATACTGGCTAATTGTGGCGGTCTTGCCGCCAATTGCCAGCTTTACCACAACACGAGCATTGTCCGCATCGATGCCCTCAATCTGCGGGACATGAAAAAATGTCATGAAGAGTCAGTCACACAAATCGATATAATGAGAGAAAGCAGCTGGGGTTCCTTCCCTTAGCCTCAGGCGATACAGCAACTTTCACTGCAGATTTAGAAGATGAAGAGCATCGAAGTAAACACATTTCACATTTACGCTACCTTCCCATAGAGCTCTTTATGTGCTCCTGACTCCACCAGCACGCAGCCACCAGGGCCCATCACCAGCGCTTCCTCCTTGTCTCGCTCCTCGCCTGGTTTGGGGGGACGCTGACGTTTGCTGGGTTCCAGATCCTTAATGGCAGAACGATCTGCTCCAAGACCCAAACCTTTTGGACGGAGCTGGTGTTCGATTGGTTTCACATCTCTGTAGTAGACAGGAGACAACGCCGCTAAAGCTTTGAACAAACAGTATGTAAATGTGAGAAGTACAGAAGGCAAGCTGTTTTCACTGGTGGATTTCATTTCTGAAAAAAATACTGTGTTATCCTTCAGGAGCTTCTCCTCAAGGGAAAAGAATGAAATATCTACTGTTTTTACTGCAGTCCATTTTCTCCTCTCTTAGCAACAGAGCAAATGGTGAAATAAAGGTCTGTTCATTACTTACTGTTTAAAGGTGAGTCCAATTCCTTCCCCTTTCTTCCAGCCCATCCCCTTCAGCATAGCAAGTCCAAAGGCCTCAACTGGGACACTCTCATAGTCTGTCGTTGTCGCCTGACAAATACAATAAATAATGTGTTAACTGTTTGTAAATCCAGTCATGCAAACAAGCATTAACTGCTCAAACACTCAGTCCGCATTAAATGCCTACATATGTGTCTAATATGATGCTTACGCAATCTTTGAGTTGCAAAATAAAAAAAACAAAAAACAAAAAACTGTTTGAGGCAACAGAGGGAAAGAAACAGTTTGTGATGCTGGATTTACTCAGCTTTCTGCCTCTAGGCTTTCAGGCCAGGCTGACTAAAAGTCACCAGGCAACAGCCATAGACACCCTAATCAGAGCGGCGGCCCTGGCTCATCTCTTTCTCCGCTGAAGGCTGCCCCCGCAGGGCGGCCAGCAGCCCACTCTCACTGACGAGCCTGCATTAAAATGAGCTCAAAGGCGAAGTGAGCAAGTCCCCCCCTGTTTCTTGTGCTCTGACAGTCACGTCTGCGGTGATTGAGAGCAGATATGGAATGACAGCAGCGAGGCATGTGAGGCCTCTGATGAAAATAACAGAAAAAGATCGGATCGGTTGCGCGTGTGTCTTTGGGGAGACTGTTGATGCCTGTCTGCCACCCACGTCGGCCTATTCTGACAAAGTCATTCGTACCCATATGCACGCACAAAACTCTGTATACACTCAGGGGTGTTTTTCTACTCAGTTGACAGTCAGCACTTTTACACACTCAAATTTCAGTCCGAGTTGCCAGTCAACCAGACATTCTGTACAGTCAGGCATTTTAAACGCTCACTGAAATGCCTCTCTAGCAGATTGTACTGTTGATCTGCATAGACACCCCAATGGAAGGAAATAAAAAGAACAAAGCCCCTTAAAAGTCCAAACAATCCAGAGCCAGAAATTGTAGTTTGCACTTAAAATGTTTCAGTGGAAACTGTTAAGCTGACAAAAAGCTAAATAAACCCAAGCATAATGGCAACTTACAGGTGCAAATATGTATATTTACATAAATGTGCATGGATAGCTATATTTTATGATAGCTGAGAAATAACATGACATCACCTAGTATTATTTAGATAAAGGGGATTTTTTTTTAATGCATGGAAAAACTTGTGTGTGATAAACACTGATTGGAACCTTACTCATTTCATGAAACACACAAACATTTTCAATGTCTGTATGGCATCTGCTCATTTAAGGGTACCACTAAGCCAAGAATTACCCTAATCTCCATCACCTTCCAAATTTCTTTGCTTGGGTGTATGATCTGAGCCTGGAAAATGCAATCTATGTTACCTGAGAACAACAACAACAAAAAAAAACATTCTGAAATTGCTGGAAGGATTTCTACTCTCAAGGCTCACTGCCATTGTGGAATGAGCTCAGTGCGATTTCAGTGATGGGGCTGCAACTAATTACTGCTTTTATGATTGTCTACACCTCCAATAACCATGTTAAAAGATGGGTCTCTAAAAAAAAAATAAATGAATCTGAAGAAGAGCCCAACAACGGTTCCTAAAGTCTGAGAAAATGAAAACTTCAGTGGAGCAGCTTGCCGTGTCTCTCTCACTGCCCCTTGTATTTAGCATGCTTACAGATTCAGGTCTTAGGTCCACATTTATATGGTCTCCATCCTCGTATCCGTCGGGCACTTTGTTTTGCATCAGCAGGGGGATGGTGAGGTTGGGCTTGCTTTCAGACTGAGGGCCATTCTGCCACTCATCCAGCTGCCTCCTTGAGTCTGCAGGCATCAGATGAAGCAACGTCAGATGTGCGCCAGCGTCACCCTCAGCACCCCCTCCAAGAACCCACCATTAACAATCATCGCCTATGACAACCTACCCTCGATGAGCTCCTTGATAGCCTGGGCGTCAACAGAGACGTCATTTGGGGTTGTTTCGTGTGTTTTGCCGGCGTTTTCCCCGCTCTGGTTCGCTCGGGTCGGTTTGTGCCATTGGTTCTTCTGGATCAGAGGAATAATGAGCTCTTTCGGCTTCTCTGTTGGTTTCGTGCTACAAAAAAAACCCAAAAAACACAAAAAAAGCCGGCGAGTTGAGTCACAACTGCCGCACAGAGTCACGGCGCGGTGGACTTTACGCCTACTTGCGTGTTAAGAACATAAGATGCAACCGGCTAACTGCATCAGAATGGAAGAGAAGCCGTACCGAATTGTTAGCATTAGCACGCGAAGCTTACCTCTGCAATTCATTCCTGTTGATTCCGGTCAGGTAATCTTTTTCATCTTTCGTGGTCGCGGCGTCGGTAGTCGAAGGTTTAAACTTGCTAACTGTTTTAGTGAAACCGAACGACACAGCGGTGGTTTTCCTCTCCTCTTGCTCCTCCTGAGTTAGAGAACTGGTGGTAACTGCTCCCTCTCCGTAGGACGCCATTATTGTTTGGACGCAAGTGGCACTGGTTTGAGAAAGGAATTCTGGTAGTTGTAGTTTATTTTGGCAAATTAGTATAGCAGGGCCTGACACGAAGTACGACATTTCCCGCCATGCACCACGCCTCAAGGTACAACAACCCGTTTGGAGAGAGGATTTCACAGCGCGAAGGTACAACAAAATTTGAATATTGGCGTGTGAGAGACAGATTTTCTGTAAGTCGCCGGCGTGGGTGGACATCGACGGAATAAACGATTCCCGTCAGAGAACCTAGACGTCAACAACACGAAGCCCACAGAAATAATCTACCAGTCGGCTACGGATACCCACACAAACAACGAAGAGTTTTAACTCCATTCCGGGTTGCTTGAGAACTTCAAATCACCGAAGTGACACAGTGACAGTGCGGCGTCACCTTGATGGGAAGCTTCTTTTTTTTCCTTTAACGTGAGCATTAACTGGGTGGGTTAAATAAAAAAATGTTTTGTTTTTTTTTAAAAAAGAAAGATGGGAATCCTCATCAAACTCGCTCCACACCCTGATATGAGTTATGGGCGTGTCCTCGGTCTCTGGGGTGCTCAGCAATCAGAAAGGCTTCAGTGAATCCACGAGAAGATAATGCACGGTGGAATGTTGTGGAGGACATTTTCCACAGTCACTGCAGATGAGGGGGGGTCTTGTTTACGCACACACGTGCAGGTTTCGTGTTTTGATTTATCAGCACCTTTGATTCGATATTTAATCCACATGTGTTGTATGTGACAGAGACGGTCGTTGCGTGGAAGAAGCACGAAGCAGTGGTGCCCCTCACACGCCGACGCTGCCATGCACTTCTCGTCTAAGAATATGGAAACTCGGAAGACGGTTGCTTTAGGAAAACCGCGGGTTCCTGTGTGTGTGTGTGTGTGTGTGTGTGTGTGTGTGTGTGTGTGTGTGTGTGTGTGTCACCCAGGAGCGACGCGGCCGCTGCAGGTGGAGGGGCGGCTGAGGCGAGTCAGGGGCGGGACTTTTAACTCTTTTTGTTCCCTCCCCGTCCGCACCTCAACTTCCACGGGATAACCCGGATAACCTTCTCATCTGCCCTCTCGGCGTGTCTCTGCCGCCAAAGTGCCTTTGGGGCAGGAGGCACGGAAACTGTCCGCACTTTAATGCGGGCGCCCGTGCACCCGTCTCACCTGATCAATCCGAACCCCCCATCGGCGCCCCTGAAAGCACCACGCCCGCACCTCGATGACACCTCCGCCCGGTCACAGCGCCGCCGCCGCCGCCGCCGCCGCTTCTCGCCTCTCCCCCTGGTTGCAGTAATAACGTCAGACCGCGAAGGAGCCCGATGAACTCGCCGAAATCTACCGGGGCGACACAAGTGAGACGGATTTGCGGCGGAGAGCGAACATGAAGGTGAGGCGTTCAACGTGTTTTTTTTATCGATTACTTATTATTCGGCTGGCGGAGACGCTCCCCGGTAGTTTTAAATAGCGCGTCAGTCCCGTGTGCAGGAAGCGGCGAAATTTATAAGCGGCCGCTGTCAGATTTGCCCGATGACGCGCGCGTGTGTGTGTGTGCGCGCGCGCGTGGTCCCCCTCTTCCCTCGGTTCTCTCTCTCTCTCTCCCTCTCTCCCTCTTCCTCTCTCTCCCTCTCTCTCTCTCTCTCTACAACATCTCCACGGCTCTCAGAGCATCACTAGTGTCCAAATATCCCGTCAGCCGCTCGCATCCTCTGACTTTCTCTGGGATACCATCTTACCCACCGCCGCGTCCCCACGCCAGCCTGCTTTTTTTTTTGTTTTTTTTGTTGTTGATTTGCTAAGAATAAATCTCCTGAGCTATTTATTCATTGCAGAATTATCAGTTAAACTCAGTCGGGTCGATGTATATAGACGCGTTCAAACGGATCCTCTTTGAAAGGCTGAACTGCTTGAAAAGAATGTGTGTGTGTCAGCGCCATGGCAGGTCAGTATTTTCCCTAAATATGGGAAATCTGAGAATCTCTTGTGTTCAGTCCAACTGTGTGTGTGTGTGTGTGTGTGTGTGTGCGTGTGTGTGAAAGAGTATGTGTGGATGTAAACAGCAAGTGTGTGTTCCTTGAGAGTTGAGGATGCGGGTGTGTGATGATGGTGGCAGCCCGTAAAGATAAGAGTCATTTTGGCAGGTGAAGTTTGCCGTCTGTATGCAGGAGCAGCTGATGGTGTGCAGGTGTGATTGACACAAAGCTTTTGGTGAGGTTTAAAAAGTTAGTCTTACACCCTCTGACATACAAATCCACCTAATTTCATCATATTTGCATTTTCAGTGTCTCGCTCCCGAAAAAGAAACGACTTAGAAATGACTTGAACAAGGTGCTCTATTTACAGCCAGGTGTGTGTGTGTGTGTGCGTGCGTGTGTTTGTGGGCAAGCCATGTGTGCAGGAGTGGCATCTTGCCTCGTGTGTATGTGTGTGCTTTGTACAGGGTGTGTCCCCGCTCGATACAGGGGCAGCTCGTTTTGAAGTGATGGACGAGTGGCCCGTGACTTTAATAGCATGCTGTGTTCTGAGTTTTGAGGTGAGTGGAGGGCGCGCTGTTATTAGGAGTCATAAATTTGTACGAAGAAAGGGCGGAATGCACGGTGGTCTCTGGGATTTCTCCGAGTAGCCAAGCACCTGTTTTGCACCACAACTATGAGCAAAGATTTTTTTGGGGGGTTTTACTCTGCGTTCGTCCTGCTTTGATTCTGGATCTCGGCCCAAGTTTGAGCCGCCGGTGATTGGAAATGCGTGTCGACGCACAAGCACGACTTTGCTCCCGCTGGTAAGAGGAAGGGAGGATGAAGCGAGGTGCATTTCTCCTCTGTCATAGTAATGCATGTCATCTGGGAGTTGCTGATTGTCTAATTATGTACCTCCTGTGTCCTTCGGCATCATGCATATTCATGCTGCTGTTTTAAGGTGAGGGGGGGAAACGAAGTGTGTGTGTACGTGTGTGTGTGTGTGTCTGTGTGGGTGGGCTGTGTGTGTGTGTGTGCAAGGCAGTTTACCCTTGACAGGGCAAGGCTACGCAGGCACATCCTCCCATCTGTGGTCCAAACCTTTGCTCCCAGCCACTGCATTTGGATTCAGCAGTTGTAGTCGGCTCTATTCTTAGTTCTCGATGGTTCCCGCAGAATCTGATATGAAATTTCAACAGCACGGCCACGCCGGTACCAGCCCTCATGTCCCCACGTCCCTGCCTCTGCGCATCGAGATTCAATTTGTGTCAGATAAGCCGCTGTTAAGTGGTCAGACTCTGATTGAGGCGACGAATCAATAACTAATCAATGGCACTGTGTGGACTTAGCAATTTACGGGCTGCCATATTTGAAATGTCAAGAAGGCAATGAATCCATGTATCCTTGAGTCAGATCTGAGTTGGACAACTGGGATCAATATCAAGTGGTGAGACAGGCAGCGGGAGCAGGCGAGGGTCACCTTCACCCTACTGAATCAGCAGTATCTCTCTTAGACACACACACGTACACACACGCACACACTTAAAGGCCTGCTTAGGTTACCAAACTGTGACCTCACAAAAACGCCCCTGATGGCAAACTAAACCTCCCCTTCATTTCCCGATGAATATTTCATTTTGTTATTATGATGTCGGCCATTCTTTCATAAGGTTGCTACACCCTCCTCATTTGGTTCAACACTTCCACAGTTTGTGCCGAAAGACTGGCATCCTCTGTGCATTCACCGCTCTCAATGCTGATCCTTTCTCCCTACTGTCTGCTTCCTGTCTCGCTTATCAATTATTGTGGTCGAGGCGCTGATCTGGTCTGTTTAATTAAACTGCTCTCTCTTCCTGATGAGAGCTCCTCTCCGATCGCAGCGTGGGGTGTAACGCGTCCCCGGCTGACTGAGTGTGAGGACCTGTTGTGGCAGTGGCATTGCTTTGAAGAAAAGCGTGTAACCAACACAACCTGACCCGCCGACGTGGCCACCGCCTTGACCTTGATACCCGTGACGTTGCAGCTACCACGCACCAAACGGAGCATTGCTGAGCCTGTGCCATCACGTCAGGTGTTTGTGTGTGTGTGTGTGTGTGTGCTTGTGATGTTGTAAACACACATAAATGCTACTGTGTGTAGAATTGGGGAAAAAAAACAAAAAACAGCTTCAATAAAGTCACCCACTGGCATAGATTCTGGATTTATTGTCGGCATGTCGAGAATTTCAAATGTACTTTTAATTCCTATTCTTATCAGCTTTTTCATGTAAGGAGTTTAGATTGAGAGAGCGGCGTTTCCGTGCCTGCCTGCGTTACTGTGTGTGGGATATTTTGTGTTTGTCAACGCACAAGCATTTAATCTTTTATTTTTAAATCTGCCACTGCTGTCTGTTTTGTGTCGAGCACTCCCATGCCCTAGATTTGAAAGTGAGTGAGCATCAGTGGAGCTTTAGTTCACCCCATGTTGCTTCGCAGTTTGGTGTAAATGTTGGGAGGGAGAGGTCAGGGCACAGATGCCAGATAAAGATGGTGAAGTCTGAGCGGGTGGAATGCTCTTGAGCATTATATGTCTGACTGCCACTTCACCCGTCTTTATGTTCAGATTGATTTAAGCTACCATAACTGGTTATTTAACGTTCTTTACGTGAATGACCACCAACATCGCTGTTGGGAGGATGCTGCAGGATGTGGTGTTGCACTGAAGAGAAGGGTTTACGAATACCTGCCTTGCTACTCGAGGGCCGACATTGACATGTCAAGATTTTCATGATGTAATTATTATTCTTAACTTCCCTACTGGATTTTTTTGGAAGTTTCATTGTCTAAAGACTATTGTATTGACATACTCAAAAAAAACAAAAAATAACGGTGCAACACTTTTCCAACAGATACCTTTTCTGATCATGTTTTCACCAAATAATCTGTCATATTTATGGTTTCAACTAAATATGATAGTAACTAATGATCACTTTTTGTTAAACCAATTCATAGAGTCTTGGAATTGTAACGAGAATGCACAGCTTGTTTCACAAAGTTAGCAGGCTGAAACACTCAAAAGAGGAGATGCAATTTCTATTTGCAACTGCCAGAGTCACCTGCTGCTGGCCATTAGAAAGAATGCATTCTCACCTTTTATGATGTAAAATGACATCAGAGCCCAAATTACAAATCTAAATATTAGGCATAAATTTCCCAAAAATCTGGCACTTTTAAGACAGGAAATTTCCACACGCCTGTACAGCGACGTGTGGTTTAAAAATAGGCAAAATGGGTGGACAGAGGAAAATTAAAGGTGAAGCACAGAAGGAGAGGGAGAGTCCACCGTGGACGTAAATATACGTGCTGCAAAATAAGCCATATGCGCTCATTAGTAAGGGGCTGGGTCAGTCACCAGGTGGGGAAAGTTCCCTATGCAGCAATACAGTGTACAGCAATGTGACCCGTCTGCAGGTGCACTGCAAAACGTTTCTATATGCAGTATAATATCGGTGTCAGAGTGCAATACCTTGCTGATAAGTTAATTAATGATTTAAGTTATTGCACAATAATGAAAATGTGGCAGGCAAGATCATTTACATGTAAAATATTGATTGTCAGAGGTAGATTTTTTGTTTTGTTTTTTTGCGCTAAATCGGACCAGAAATTTAGATTTTCAGATTTATGCACTGACTTATAAATTGGGTTTCAATGTAGCTTAAACAATATCAATTTTATGGTCTCTTGTCTCTACAATATAAACCAAAAGGGAATTACCCTCGTGTGGGCAGATGCACTGAATGACTTGCAGTTTTCCTAGTTTCTTTGGCTATCTCGTCACCGATCCCTTTAAAGTTTGCAACATTAATATCGAGAAATTAAAAGCATATCTTTTCATGTACTTGTTTTGAATCCACAATTTCATTTGGTGAATGAACAAAAGAACAAATCAGTCAATCGGCCGTCCGGCTAAGCTCGTAGCACATCTGCCGGTGATTACTTTCTTGAGGTTGACTTCAGAGTGTTCAGTAAAGGTCTACGTGGTCAGTATTTCTATCGTGTGACCATCACTCATCCCGACTGCCGTCTCGCTTATGCAGACTTATAAAAGAGCCCCGAGCCTTTTCAGTTGTTTATTCACTGCAGGCACTTCCAGACTAACAAACGGGGCTGCTGGGCATGCTGGTCACATTCACACTGTCAAAACAACACTGAGTCCCTCAATATCCACCAAAATTACCATTCAGGAGTGATGGCTACTCGCTGTCTTGAACTTTACATGCATAAATTACCAAATAAGCTTATATAAAGTCATAGAGCATTCTAGCTAAGCTAATTGAACAGGCTAATTTCATTACCGCGGACCTCATTTGGAGCGGAAACGGAACGCGGCTCCACCAAGTCAGACCAACAACGGCGAGCGCGTTCCCATGAGCGGAAACCAACCGTGCCGCTCATGTGGCGCAGAAACGCTGCGCACTGATGTGCACACTTCGAATGAGATAATCGTAGCAAAAGTTGGATCACGACAACATCTGACAGCAAGCGCTGATTTGTGATAAAAGTTTCCGGTTTCCGCAGAAGTTGTGGCAAAAGTCTGCGGTGGTCAGAGGCGATTATGTCAGAGGGTCATCTGCTCCCATTGACGGGATGAGGCCCGGCACCTAGGTACACATCAGGAGCTTGGTGAAAATCAGCCGAGCTGACAGACGCCGCTCTCACCGTGAAGCCTCCCTCTTGTTATTGATACAGAGGGAATGTGCGAGTCGGCGGAGCTGCCAGAATTAAAAGGCGTATCATAGCTACCAGTTGATGAAATGGATTCTGATGTTAAGTGCTTTTTCAAACTTTGCACACATGACTTCACCGCGTGGTATAAATCTGTCAAGACAAGTTGTTGCTATTTTCTTGTGCTCGCTAGAGCTACTTCTTACACAGCAATTCAATTATTCACATTCTTAATTGATGTCTTTGGCCTGCACCTTTTTTCATGAAGGTCTTGCAGGACAAACTCCACCCGAGTGTCAAGGGCTATTCCCTCTTGTCCTTGATTCGTTTGCTTCCAGTTGACTTTGAATTATTGAGTTCCATGGCTAAGCTCATCTGAAGCAGTGTTGGCTGGGTGTGTAACTTTAATAAATTAAGACCCTGGAGAGCCAACCTGAAATAACTGCTTCGTTAATTTGTCCTGTGATAAAGACATTTATCTCATGACCGCGAGCTGCCAGACTTAAAATGGCCTGAGCTTTTCTAGACTAATCAATGGGAAGAATTTAATAGCACACGGCCAGCAATTTTAAGCAGAGCATGTTGTGCAATAATTACAGCATAGCGTTTGTTTATGTTTGTTAAAATGAAGCTTACACTGCGATTTGACTTCATCCTTGAGTGGAAAAAAGAAAGAATTACCATGGTATGCTAACTAGGAGCGATGATTGTTTTCAGAATAATTCAACCATGAGGTTTCTTTTTGCCAAACAGATAACAATGTGTGACACAGCTGTTTGTACAACGCACTGGATCACAATAGCCTTGAGCATATGTTTCTGTTCCTTGTGCATAAAGATATTTGACGAAGAAATAATCTATACAAAAAAAAAAAAAAAAATCTAAGAATAGCTTCAAGAGGATGTGTATTTTGCCACTGACATATTGCTGTGGTTTGAAATTACACTGGAGGGCCTGGAAGGGTTGCAAGCTGCGGAGATCCAGAGCAGGACTCTGGAGGAGCGGAAGTCAGTGAAACAGGATCTGTGTTGGTCAGCTCTTTCATGACCTAAGGTCAGAAATCTTGGTCGTGCGTTCTTTTTAAAAAGCCAGATATCCTCGAATCCGTGTCTCGCGTCATCCGTTTTATTTTAGTTTTAAACGCGGCAAGGAAAGACGGTATCATCATCTCACCTCATCATCGGTTTACAGTCGCATATTTCAATCTAGAAATGAAAGAGGAAATGCTATGTGACAGGCGAAATGAGTCTCCGCCGAGCAGATTGGCTTTGTGAGAATAAAGACACCTTACACTCACACACTCAATTACTCTGAATTATCTAACAGGCTTAGATCCCAAACAAAATATTCCCTCCCCACCTTGTTGGAAAGCCAACCCCCGTGTTTTTAATGGACACTGTAAGATGAGTGTGCAGGGCCAGTATGTAGCATCAACAACAGCAGCGGAGCGAGAGCGAAGCACTGTCAGGGTGTGTGTGTCCGCGTCCAGGCTTCAGCAGACCTGACAGGCTGTGGCTCATTAAACCGCCGTCAGACGCAGGAGGTCAAGACAACAACTAAAGTTCGGGCGACTGTCTCTGTTCATTTAATATATAGACACACGATGCAACTGAGTAGGCTCAGCAGGGTAGGATAATAAACCGGACCTACCGCTTGTTTTATTTTTAGCCTTTTAATCACAACCACTTGGAAGTTCAGAGAAATCTTTAGATAAAGCACCAAAAGACCAATGGCTTATAGAATTGTAAATCAGGATTGATGCACATGGGAATGTGTCGTATGTGATTAAATGGACAAATCTGATGTTTTCATTCTCTTCTCACGACACACTTAATACATGTTGTATTTGCTGCGTTTTGTGCGTGGGTGTGTGTGGGTGGATGGCTGGCTGGCTGGCTGGCTGGCTGGCTGGCTGGCTTCGGGGAAGCAGGTCATCATTGTTGCCGCAGAAGGTTTCACAGCGGGATGCAGAGAGTGAGACTTGAGGCTCTTTTTGGCACGGATGAGGTGATAAGCATAATTTCAGGTCGAATCATGCCGGTGTAAACAGTGTTGCTTGTTTGATCGTGTTTGTTCTAATGCAGTGGAGCAAAGGTGAGAGGGTTCTGGCATGGAACCAAGACTGAAATGCACATTGTGCGGGTTTTTTTTTATTTTTTAATTATTTTTTTTTGGGTTCTCAATGTTGTGGCAACCAGCTCAACCCTTTCCCAAACTCTGACTCATGTCGCCCCAGCCGAAGTCCTGCAAGGTCAAACAAGTGAGTTCTGTGCCAACCTCAGGCTGTGTGGCGCCTCTCGATCTCCATCCGACCTCTGCGCTTCCGTTTTTCTATCCTCTCCCATTACTCTCCGAGCGTGAAGCAAAAAACACACACGGCCCATGTGTGTTTGGCAGCGCCGCGGCTCGTCCTCGTCGTCTCTCTCGTACAGTTTATTTCGTCTTTTCATCTTTTAATCTCTTGCCGCTTTCTCCCCTTCCTCTTGCTCATTTGTCTGTCTCTGTACTTATAAACCATCAGGGACCCCTCGTATTAAACTGAGCGGTAGGAGAGCAGTCGGAAAAGAGGATCTCTGTCAGATCTGCCCATCGGATGAGCAATCAAGTAGAACGGATAAGACGAATCCTGTCCTTCTCTCGCTCTTTAAAGGAGTCTCATTAGGCCTTCGGGGGCTTGAGGGCCCATGGGTGCCCCAGCTAAGTCTGGGCTTGGGCTAAGGGAAGCCCTGGCCTTGTTATCCCCACTTAGCCGAGGGTCACCATAGTCACACTGTCACTTAAGAGGATTGGATCATGGCGAAGTGATGTGTAATTGCTAAGCTCCCAACCAAAAGAGAGCCAGAGATCAGTGGTGTCCAAAGGCAATATTGTATTGGAGCAAACTTTTATGAGTAAAGTCAATTTAAAGGAATAGCTTTGTGTTTTTGTGAATGTGCATATTTCCATTATTCTCCCCATTAAATAAGGTCAAGAATATTCTCATGTTTGCCTGTTCAATATGATGAATACGTCCAGGAGGTCAGGCTAATTAACATGGTGAATCAAAAGGGCACATGCCTGACATAGTTGTATGGAGGCCCGCTGATGTCAATTATATATTCTTATGTTAAAGTGTGTTAATAACAGACCTTAAGAGACAGTTCTCTCCCCATATCTCCAGTCTTAATGCCAAACAAAGCTAATCACCTTCTGCTTCCAGCATCACGTTGAATGGACTAATATAAGGATGGTATCAATCATCTAATCTTACTATATAAAAACAAGCACATTTTCTCTGAGTATTCATTTAATAATGATCTCGAGCTGTAAATTTGTCTGCGTGTGGTGTTTTGCGACTTCGTGGCCTCACCTTGTGTGTCTGCCTCGTCCCTCGTGTCAAGGTGACAGGGGCGCTCTGATAATGTCAGAGGGATATTGTCTGCTCTCTCCTGACATCACAGCTGTCACGTCACTGTCCGCCCAGAGAAATCTTCACCCTGTCAGCTACATCCTCAGCCCACACACGCACGCACGCACGCACGCGTGTAGACACACGCACACGCACACACACACACGCACACACACACACTCTCTTTGCTTTGAGCTCAAACACAGTAGCTGCAAAAAAAATGCAATTACTGTACACATTCTTTTTTTCTTTTTGAGTGCACTGTGCTTCAGGATTTATGGCAAAGTGTTACACTTTTTTTATGACTGCAACTACAGGTTCTTAGTTTGCTTGCCGGAATGGTTGCGCGTTCAATGACGCGTACCTTTTTATTGAGAGCAGAGCACACTAGATTTTCCCATGTGACTAAAGAGGTGCTGGAATGTGCAATAACTCCTGTGTTGTGTGTTTACATAAAAACATAACGTCTTTCTGTTACCGGGAGAATGAACATGAGGGAAACTGTTCCCAAGTTGTTATTCCTGCTTTTCTTGCTGCCATGTTCTGAGGGAATAATATTCTTGACTACAAAGCTGGAATTATCTGTGTTTTTTTAGCATTCTGATATGAGACAGAAAAATCCTAGATGCCTGGCAAAGGTTAAATAACAACCTTCTGCCAGAAGTTGCTGGATCTTTCTGCAGCTTATTATGTAATTGACACCTTTTTTTTCCCCTTACAACTGTTTCACACCTTCTGCTCACCTTCCAATCCTGTTTCTTTTCTCTCCAGCTCATTTGCCATGTCTAAGACAGCGGTGAAGAAGCAGCATTGGCGTTCCAAGGTGCAGGACAGCTTTGTCCCCTTGCTGGGCTCGTCGGGAGAGCTGGGGATCGCCATTGGTGGAGGAGCAGACTATGGAGAGTGTCCGTTTGTCACGTCAGCTCCCGGTGGTGGACTTACAGTGGGTGATATCATCCTAGAGATTGGGGGAACACCTGTATTAGGGATGACATTAGGAGATGTCCGTGGTGTCCTCAACTCCTGCCCCCATCCGATCCGCATCAAAACTGTGTCGCCAGGTATGACAAACATCTGTCAGTCTGCCGCTTGTTGTCTTGGTGAAAATAATCACCACATGAGCAAGCAGATATGTCAGTCTAAACCGCTGCAAGGGCCTTCCCTATTTATGCCTCACACAGTGCCCATAATAATGAATACAATCTTTAATTTTCTCTCCACTGCTGCACGCAGTTTAACTTGCCGCCGTTTATGTTGTGCTTTATGGCTTCATCACAGGGCGCCCAAACAATCTGTTACACTGGTGTCTGATCTGTTGTCCATAATAATCTTGCTCGATAACGCGCATTTGACTCTCACAGGCCAAATCTGCGGCCTGTAGCATCCGGATGTTGAGTTGCACTTGTCAATAAGTCTGGATATGTCAAGGTGATCGGTCAATATATGGGTGGGAGGTCAAAATTGCTTCTGACACATGACAAGAGTGTGGCAATATAGTTGCCTGTCATTCGCGGGGGACCTTGATGTTTAGAGCACGGGGATGGGGTAACGGATGTCTCTGTTGGCGCTGAACAGAGCTATATGTCACCAGGGTGTCACCTGACTGTGGCTCCCGATGGCCTTGCTTACTTGATTGATAGCTGGTTTGGTCACAGGGGTGTAAACGGGGACCTTTGCTCCCGGTCCCTCTGCCATCGGTGAATCCATTATCATTCCCGAAGTCTGCCTGGCTCTCTGCGGCCAGCGGGACTGCGTGTATTTTGGACAGTGATGGATGAGCGGATGCTCCAGGTTGCTGTACCACACCTCCTACTCCTACTACAACTGCAACTCCCTCTGTCCCAGCCTTCAGATATGGGAGAGCAGGCGACTCTCCACAGAGGCAGGCAGCAGTTTTAGAGGCTTTAGCACCAAACATTGCTGCTGTCTGACAAAAAGAACGTGTGCCACATCAGGTTTACAGCGATCCTAATTCCTATAGGCCAACTAGTGTGCAGTGAATCTTGGTTTTGACTCCTTTGACATCATCACGGTCAGTTGTCTTGATGCTTTACCCCTGCATGACATAATATACCCACACAGTGTTGTTGCGAGGCATCACATAGTCACAATTGTGTTCTGATCTGATGTTTTGTAGACTCCTTAGCCACTGTTGCCATGCACATTAAAAACTGCCTGATGACACTGTTAACATGTATATAATGCAAGTATACAGTAGATACCTCTGTTGTAGTACTTGAAGGTTGAGCCACTGATGAGGGAAAAACAACGTGCTTGGAGAAGAATTCACTGCCATGGCAACAGATAAGCACAATATTGCGGTTCAGCCATGACTCGGTCAGAATCGGAATGGGACTGGTATTTTTGACCCACTGCAATGATACTTGTTTATTTCATTCATCATGCTGGAAACACAAATATGTGTAATCTGTAGCTTAGCTCCTAGCCAAACTCACTTTCCTCCACCTCTGCTCAGAGTCTCTCCATCACGGCATCTTCTCCCTGGTTCAGGAACGCCGCACAAACTGATCCTGCTGATCTGACAGTCGGCTTGCCGACATGCGCGGTGATTCTATGTAGCTGCAATTCTTAAGAGGTCATGGTGGTTGTAGGCTGTAGTGTCACCCAGCTGTGCAGTCCAAACAAAGTAGTGAGTGAAGAAGTTATCATGGAGCCGCGAGGGAAAGAATCCGAGGTCTACAATAGCAGGTTACATATTTGCATTTCATTTCTATCGCGGCGTAGCTCTGGTGAGTGCACAAGCATGTTGCTGATTGGCTGGAATATAACATACTACTCAGAATATTTTAGAAATTTCAATAATAATAAAGCAAAATGGTTTAACATTAATTTAATGGCACAACAGGTGACATAAAAAAATTTCCCAAATACTATGAAATGTTTGAGTTGCTCTCAATGAGTGGGAGGAGGAGTGGAAGTTTATTAAACCATGAGTGGCTCTTTATGCATTGTTTTTAATGGCAACACGTGATACTTTTTCCAATGTAGAGTGGAATTAAAATATATTTCAAAAACAAGCGTATCCGCTCACTAATTTTTCGGAGAGCTGGTGTTTTGTTTTTTTCCCCCCTTCCTCCCTCCTGAATTAGAAAACAACAGCTGTTTCATAACATGATGAACAAAGCCCTTCAATTCTCCCAAAAGGCAGCAGGTTAGATTCATTTCCTTTTCGAGGCAGCAGCCATATGTGGCCAGTCATACAGTACGTGCGGATGACTGCCTCCGCTAATAAACTTATACTAGTGCAATGGTTTTTTTTTTAATAGCAACGGCAAATTCAGTCTGCCACTGGACAGAACTCATCCGGCAGACAGTGGGGGCAGGGGTGCGGCTGGCTGGGCGTGAGCCTGCGGGGGAGGCGCTGACAGAGTGGTCGTCTGTCAGTGTGACAAGTCGGAGATGTGCTCCGCCTGTCATCAGAGACCGTAAAGCACTTGAGATGATATTAAGAGATCAGAGAGAGAAAACTGAGCCCCAGTGATCAGCTCTGCCACCTCTGGTGAGAGGCTCAACTGTTGTGTCTGGAGCAATTAACTTCAGGAGATTGTTTGGTATGCATGGGGGACCTGGGAAAACACATTAGATATTCAGGGTCTTTGTGAAGTGAGAGAGACAGAGCAGCATGTGTGAATATTGGGAGCGCAGGTTAAAAAGGGATGGTGTTAAATCATGCCTGGCAGCAGTTAAAGATTTGTGGCTCGAATGAATTTTAGTCTCATCAGTCATCAGTTTTGATGGGATATAAACAAATCTTAGACTTCAGACATCAACAGACCGTTTGCATCCTGAGCTGACTTCTTAATGTTTGTGCGTGTGTGTGTGTGTGTGTGTGTTTGTTCTCTCCTCTCCATGCAATTCTTCTTTCTGTGCCCTTCCCTCAGGCTCCACATTGTGCAAGGATCTCAGGTTGTATCTGAGTAAGTGCTTCACACCCGGCTCAGTGGACAGCCAACTTCAGCAGGTTATCCGAGAGAACCTCTATCTCCGTGCTGTACCTTGTAAGTCATTCACTTCTTGCCTTAATTATATATTGCATCTCCCTTACTATGTTATTTTTTATATTTACTGTCTGAACTGTCACATCATGCCTTTTTGAGTCGCAGAGTTTTGTCCTGTTGCTGTAGTACTGCCTTGGTACTTGTATTTTTACTACTATTATGCAACAAAAACAATAATATTAGCTCTTGATATTATCCATGCATATATCTCTTGACACTACAGTAAATTAAAATAAATATATAAACAACAGGTGCCTCCATGTGGTGCTAATTGGCATTTAAGCCTTTGCAAAGTGTTTTCCACACTTCCTCGTGGTGGAACTAAGGCTAATTAATAAAACAGAGAAAAAAGGAAAAGAAAATGTAACGCATGATCCCGTCTCTGTTATTGAACTAAAATGTCTAAAATCAATTCAGGCCACGGCAGAAAATTTGAACATTTCCATGTCAAGTGCTTGTACATTTGCAACACTGCGTTTTTTCCTCATTGGCCGTCTCCCCTTCAGCCACCACACTGTGCTCCGGCCCGGTACTGTGTTTGCGTGGTGGTAAGATGGAAGCAAAGCTGCTGTCGGTTGTGTACAGTTTTTGTATTATCTGAAAAAGAGGCTCGTAGTCTACGCAGGCAGTTTAATTTCGATGCTTATGAATAAAATCATGTGGCAGCCAAAGGCAGCTAGTTGTAGTACATCTGTTGCAATCTTAATCCTCTATAATATGACGTCACTGGAAACAGCCAAGGGATACAGCAGGCGATTTGGGATTTCTGGGAAGATCTGTTTTCAATTTAGGCGTTTAGTCTATGTTGTGCCTGTTTTGGGGTTGTTTTTTTAATTTGTTTTTTGTTTATTTTTTGTTTGATCGCCTTTTTCTGTATGACCTCATGGTTAAGACAGACCACTTAGTGCATCTGCAGTCTTAACCTTGCTGTGGCAGTGTGGAGTATCTGCTAATCTCTCTGTTAGCGTAGGAAGTGGGTCATGTGGGACACTCTGCCACCAACCCACGCCACACACCCGCCGACAGGACAAGGCGCAGGTCAGAAGTACAGTAACTGTACTATGACTGCAGTTCTATTCAGGTCAAGTTCTCTCATTGTGTCGCCATGTGCGAATTAACATAAATGTTTTGTGTAGCACCAGATTTGCCTTTAAATGTAAAGTTCCTTTTAAGTAGAATGGATTATTATTATTATTACAGCGAGCGAAATGCCCACGTCGACTGTGCTTGTCAGAGCTGGATGGAAGACATCAATCGGCGATGAGATTCTGGTCAGAGAATGCTTTAGAGGATGTGTGTAGATTTGGTCGACAGGTTATTGAAATATTTTACATGAAGTTCAGCCTTCAGTGACCGTGGTGTGAAACTTTGCAAACCACTTCCCATCTCTGAGTGCCATCTTTTAGTAAGAGTGACAACAAGGCGGGGTCAGCACCCGAGGGCGTAATCCTCTGATCTGCCGGCGATGCTGTTGTCCTCATGCAGATACCAACGCACGCATGCTCTGTTGATCCGGAGACGACTGGCAGACTAATCGCGTCTCTTTAAAGAGCACTTGTAGCTATTGTGGCGCTTCCTGGTATTGTTGTTTTTCCTCGAGGACGCCGCTGGGCTTGATGTGAAGGAAAAGTTGAAGCTGAGGAGATTTCATCACTTGCTCATTGTGGCCCCCTTCAGGACCATATGTATGTTCCTCCTGACTTCTTGATGTAGTCTGTTGGTTCAGTGCTTTAAAATGTAACGTAAAGAGTAATTAGCCTCTTTTTTTTCATGTTTTTGTCCTACAGAAGCAATGAAGGCATGTTGAGGCTTGATTATTTTAATTTCCATGTTATTTCCTCTCCTGAACCTGTGGTTTAGTACACTTGTGCTATTTAGAGAGCATCTCAGTTCCTGAATCCTTGTGATGAGACAATGTGCTCTGATGTCGGCGCTGGCACCGATGCAAGAAATATCATTACAAAGGCTCAGTCAGGAGGGCAGTGCATAAAAATGGAAATGAATGACAGAATTAAGTAAATGCTGGCTGCGGTATCAATAATTTAGAGGAGGAATTAAATTAAAAGCAAATGTCTATCAGTGCCAAAGTGGAGGAGGGGCCGACTGCAGTGTAATAGCTTTGTGTACTCATATTGATGCTGACAGGACGTGCGCTGTTTGAGGGTAGCATTGCGGAGCAAGTGAGCAGCCACTAACAACAGAATACTGCAATTCACGTAAAAGCTTTCCAATTTCACGAGCACGAGACGACCCCTTTCCGTCCTCTGTTCATGCTGTTCGGCTGTATTCAGGGTTCACAGAATTCATCTTCTGAACTTTCCCATCCACATTTGTGTAATCGCAGTGACCATTTGTCCATGTGCCCTTGGATGATTCACAGCCAATGTCATAGTTTAAAGGATGGCTTGTGTCTCTGTCTCCCCCATAGAAGACTTTTTCTAATTGTCTTTCGGAGGGAGTCGGTGATAAGAAAAATCATCATTTAGTTATTCTAATGTGCTCGCTCCAGTGTTGGCGGGCAGAGCGTCTGTGGCCTTTTCAACTGTATTCATCGTTAGCTATTTGTGTGCAATGATCTTGACAGACAGGTCTCTCTCTCTCTGCTCATACAGAGTTCTGTGTAATTACCTCTTCAGTCCCTATCTCAACCCTGTCCCAGGGGATCAGTGTGCAGCACCCGCAGGGACAGTCAGGAGAAGAAGATGTCAATAATCCATCCTGTCCTCCCGCTGACATGTCATATGTATCTCCAAGGAGCGTGCATAGATAATGAATCCCTGCCTCGCACCATATCAACTGGGGAGAATCTGTGTGTCCTGAGGGGGGGAGAAGAATTACTGACGTGTCAGATGTCATCAGGAGATTTGCAATCAGGTCTTTAATTAGACACACAGACCTCAAGTTTCCTTGAACTGTGTCAAGCAATTCAAGTTGAGGCACAACACAGGGGGAAGTTAATTTTTGCAGTTCTGGAGGACCAGAGTTGCAGGCAGAAGCTTGACGACACATACTGGAGCAGACGCTGTGCAGAATGAATGCATTATAATTAGAGGGCGCTAATAAGCAACGGGCCTGGAAGAGATGGGCCAACATCTCTGGAGAAAGCTGCAAGCACAAGGCACGACATGGGGAAAACTCAGCTGGAGCTGGGTTCCTTAATCCAATTCAGCTAATCAGCTCCAATTTAGGCTGTGGAAAATTGTTTTTTTTTTTACATTCTTAAACACCAAATCATGAACTTAAAATGAAAACTTAGTATATATTGATGCATTTGATAATTTCATCGTCTTTGCTTTGAAATAGGTTTTTGCGCTTGACATTCACTATGAAAAACTGGTAGAAATGGGGGGAAAATAAAGCAGTTACAACAGCAATTGAATCGCAATTAGCTCCCATCTTCCCCTGCTGGCATGATGTTGGACGGTGGCGGCTCACAGGGACGTATGACAGTAAACACTCTTGGTGCCACAGAAAGAGGCGACGGAGCTGTTAAAAATGCCTCATACTCATACTGATCTTTATGTGTCCAGCCGTTTTGCGACTGTGTCCATTCGTGTGTGCGTGTGTGCGTGCGTGTGTGTCTGTGTGCGTGCGTGTGTGCACGTGTGTGTGTGTGTACGTGTGTGTGTGCGCGCGTTTCTCTGTGCAGTCCCGCATGTGTCATTGCAGCTGGGAGAGCTGCTCCCAGACCAGCAGTGCATTAATCACGAGTTTTATAGGGTATCTGGGTGTGTCGTCCCAGCACTGACATCACATGTGGTCCTCCAGGAGAAGGGCAGAGATTTGTCCTTAGTTCAGTCTTGGCGTGATTTTGCCTTGGAAGAGGAATTACTCATCTCAAGGTCAGACTGGATGCATTGTAGTTCAGTTTGCAAATTAAAATTATAAATTGCACATGTCTGTACATGCAATGACTGGTTATGAGATCTTGGTCAGAAATACAGCAAATACTGGGACTTGTCTTGGGGACCCCTGCAGGGATGTGGGGTGCTTTTGTGGCTGTGCTTTTGGCTCTCCTCCAAGCGAAGGTCAATGGGAATCAATTATGATGATAGATCATTGATCATCTGAGCGCTCCATCTTTGCATCGGTGATAGAAAGACTTTCACAGTGCCTCATTAATGTTTAATACTGTTCTTATTGATCTGGTCATAATAAAGAAGGCCTTGGTAAATGCTTACCCTCATCATCCTGCTCTTCAAACCAAAGGTCAAATTTTGGTTTGTTGTTGGATACACTGTAGGCCTGGGACGCATTTTCCAGCAAGAGTTAATTGCAGCTATCAATTAGGGCACTAATCGGACTTTTAAGATTTTTACAACTTTACAACTGGAAATACAACCACTATAGATCCATTGTAGTGTTACACTATCATGCACTGTTTCTGCATTGTTTTCCAAACTAATGCACTGCTTGGACTATTTATAGCTTTGCTGAATTGCTATTTCGTTTAAGCTCAGTGAGAAGTAACGATGATTCATGACACCCAGGTGAAAGCAAGTGGCCGTGATTAAATTACATTCTTTATCATCCACGTGAGAGCTAGCTGCATCTCTGGCACCGTGGCTCTGATGTGTGACACTGTAATTTCTGTTGTCTTCCTCTCCCAGGTACAACCAGACCACCAAGAGTCGGGGAAATCTCAGGAGTGGACTACAACTTTGTATCCATTGAGGAGTTCTTCTCCTTGGAGGAGTCAGGAGCTCTGCTCGAGAGCGGAAAGTTTAAGGGTAAGGCTGAGGAAGGTGAACATTTCCGAGTGATTTTTGTTTGTCAGAGTTACTGTACATGACTGTTGTCTGCCTGGTGCACAGGAGCTGGAATCAGGAAACAGTTAGCATAGCTTAGCATGAAATCTGTAAACAGGCGAATAGAGATGGGGTGTCGAGACCTTAAGAGATTTATGTTTGTGTCAGGATGAAGTCTGTGACATACAAAAAGAAAACGTAATCAGCCATCACCAGCATGGGTTTATTTAGACTTTTTTTGCTATTACCTAAGTTAATATAAAAAAAAAAGTTTCTGCACAGGAAGATGTGGGTTGTTGACAATGGGAACGATCAGAGCCAGTCAACTCTTGACCCTGCTTGCAATCTATATGCAAAGCAGCCACCTGGCTGTTGTCTGGAGCCTCATATTTAGCATATATCATGATTCTGCCCTGGACTCTGTTTGTTTTGAACTTTTCAGTTGCATTTCCTGTTCTTTTTTTCCCCATGAAGTCTATGTTCTTATTTTTCTAGTTCAAGGCTTTGTTTACTTCTTAGTTCTCACGCTGTTTCTCTGCCACACCTGTGGCCGGCTAGCTTCTGTTTGTGTGTTTTGTTCAGTTTCACTCGCTCGTTGCCAGATTGGATTGTCTTTGGACTCATGTCATTAAAGCCATTTTCTTTGTGCATCCCGGAGTAAGTTTGTTTTCTCTGGTCCTGAATTTAAAACTTGAAATTAAAAAAAAACTTGATTTACGGACTTCCCCCTGTGCAATGATCTGATCTGGCAAGTTGTAGCGCGCAGACATCAGAGTGGTTTTGATCCCGCCATCTCACTCTTATTTAGAAAACATCAAACTATTTCTCGAGAGACATTTTCCACCTTCTTATGTAGGACTTCCACCCACTTGCTTGTCAGTTACACATTTATTGCCAGTTTTGATGCCATGAATGATGTATTAGATAGTTAATAACAGGAGGACATTCAGTGGGAAAGCAATGTCTTAATACATATTAATGTCAGCAGGCGTTGCTCGGCTCGGTCGTATGTACCCCTCAGGCTCCACCTCCCATAAGGGTCAGAGTGCAGCCGCTGATTAAAAAGCCCCCGTGCATTAGCATCCATAATTTATGAGAGTTTAATGGTGGCAACGAATGTCATCCTCACCTGCCTTAGGTGTGACATTGACTGACACACTGCCACAGCAAAGCAATCGGGAGTATCAGCTTCCTGTCTGCAGTAGCCTGCAGAGACGGTAGCCAACGGTGATGCCGGGGCTCCTTGCTGTAGAGCTCAGTAATCTAATGTTTCCCCTCAACCCATTTTGATCTCCATGAGCCAAATGTAGGTAATTTAATTTGCTCTTTAGCAGCTGCAGCAGATGGCTTGAACTGGGGTTATCGAACATATACGGTAGATGATCTCATGGGATGCATAATGCACATGCATGCATATAGACGAGTAGCATGTGCTGTGTTGTGTGTAATGAAATGAGCTTTGCTCAAGGAATGTGTGAATAGGAAATCTTACCGTCGGCTTAGTGAAATGTAAAATGTTATTGCAGACTGTGCGGCGTTACTGGGAACATTCAGACTGCCAAGGGGTTTTACACATAGCGCAGTCCCATAATCTTGTCCATAGCGACATTTGCTCTGGCTGAATGCACGCTTCGCTCAGTGCGTGTTGTTTTGCGGCGAGATGTGTTTTGCAGTTTCTCAAGTCAAGACTTTGTCGTCTTCCTCCTGTCCCCTTCTTTGTGTCAGGGAATTACTACGGCACACCTCGGCCCGTGCACATCAGCGCAGAGAGCCCGCCCATCACCTACCAGGAACACCGCAACCTGCTCAGAAACTTCCGCACGCGCAGCAAATCACTCAGCAACCTAGAGAAGGCGGCGGAGGAAGCGGAGAACAGCGAGGATGACTCAGGCAAGTCCCATTCAACCTCGTCAAGATCAGCCTGAAGAGAATTCAACTGGGGGAATGGATTCACTTGTCAGTGTTTCAAACAATAATGTGACATAACTTTTTGTGCAAAAAAAGGTCCAAATCAAAAATATTTTTGCACTGCACAGTAGCCAGAAGTTCCCCCCTTTCCTATAGCTGCAGTTTCTGATACCCAAATGAATCAATCATTAGCGTGATTAGTAACCTCTAAACTCTTGGTGGGGCTGTGGCCTCATCGATTACTGGATCAAATCCAAAGGAAGGTCAGGCCTCCTCAGGCAAAGCAGGCAAGAAGGTAACCAGATAAGTCCACATGTGTGTGGGGAGGTGAGGGTGGTGGAGAGATGAGCGGCTGTGTGAGTGTGGGGCGGGTGAGGGTGGTCTTAGGCTTGCCCTAAGACGCAGGAGAAAGACCCATTAATCCACTAATCACTTCATCTGTGGAGGAATGATATCGAAGGCAGTGTTTAGTGAGCCGGACAATAAGACGCTTGAACGCAAGAGCAGAACAGAAGTCAGGTATGAGATTAGGGACTGATTGGTGGTGGTGGTGGGGGTGGTTGTGGTGGAGGAGCAGGAGGAGGAGGCAGAAAGAGGTGGAGGACGCAGAGATGGGATGGGTGGAGGAAGGCGAGCAGATTGGGAGGTTAGAGAGGCAAGCAGGCAGCGATCCAGATAGTTAGAGATGTGCTCCAAACAGGCAGGTAGGGGAGCCGGGACTGCGGAAGTGAGGGAGTTTGAGAGAGCCATCCACAACTCTGACCTCTGCTGAGTCATCCTCTGAAGTGACACTGCGTGGGTGGACGACGTGGTCGTGTGCATCAGGACTCAGGACATCTCTCAGGTCCACGCTTGGGAGCACAACTAAAGGAAAGTTGCAAGGGCAGTGAAGTATTAAAATGCTTGTATTTCTCTTCCCACTTTGTCAGTATGGCATGCACGGTCACGCTCTCGGCCTGCACAGAGGGAGGACAAAGCCAAGCGAGATGCTGACTTCAGGTCTTTTTGTCCGACAACCCTCAACAGAATTGCCAGCATCGGATCGTTAGAGCCTGTTCCTGCTGGTGGATAGGTCAGCTGCATCTGTTCAATAATCTATCGCCTCTGCCGTTCGCAGGTGTCAGCAACAGCATCCACCCGAGCCACCGGTCCCCCAGTCGGCGCCGGGCGTCCAGCGGCGGGGATGGTCACGCCATAGAGAGCAGCTTCATCGGCAGCAGGGGTGGTGCCAGGGTGAGAGGTGTGATGCCTGATCACTGGGAGCAGGCCTTCAGTGACCCGGGAGAGTCCCATTACATAGAGTGAGTGTCGACCTGCTCCTAATAAATCAGTTGTGTGACTTCTTCCCCCTTCTTGCAGACGACTTCTACCACTCTCATATTTGTCCTTCAAATATGAAGCTGGAACCAGGAAATTTGCCGACACCCAAACCCTGGATGAATATTACTGGGGAAACTATGGCTGACTTATAACCCTCGCTTAATTGCCATTTTAATCATTTTTGGTCTTCAGGTTTTGCATCTAAAACGCGTGAATGAGTTTGAGATGGACAGATGTAAGATTGTTATCAATCTTTGCATCTAAAACTTCCCGAAAGGTTGACCTATTCTCTCAGTTCCGAGCTCTCTCTGTCATATTGTCCATGTTGTATTTGAGTTCATGACGGATAAACTAATGTTGAATAATTAAATTTAAATATGCTCAGAGTAGAGTTGCCATACAGGCTTCATTGTGACCGTCTCTGAGAAGCTCATCTCTGCGGAATAAATTCCGATGCTGTTTCAATACGTCCAACTCTATTATGTCTCTGAAAAGGGCAGCTTTTCTTTTGCTTTCCTCCTTTGTCTCTTCAAGTCACAACCCAAAGAGGACCAGCTGGCAGAGTCCTCGAGCTCCAAGCAGGGAGACCGTCTACAAAAATGAATGTGAGCCTTTTTGTTTCTGTCTTCCCCCATCTCTTATTATTGGGACACCGGTGACACATTTAACTGTTGAACATCCTAAATGAAGCTATGTATTTGTCAAGAACGGAAGTAACAGACACAGCCAGCTTGTTAGAGTCAAATGAGATGGAATGAGCTTTTAGATGAACTGAGACGAGTAAGTGATTAAGGCCTAAAGCTCGGAGCTGCTGGCAAAGAGCCAACCGCACGGCGCAGGCTGGCGGGGTCGACACGTGGACGGCATGTGACTGGCAGCTCAATTTCATAATTTGATCACATGATTTGCTTTTAAAAGAACAAGAGCATAATCTAGTTCCTGATGTTTGTCTGGCATGGCTGAATGCAAACTCGAAGGCAGCCATCCATGAAATGCTGTGTTTATCTCAGTAGACTGCAGTACAACCCTCTGGCCAACAGGAGGTGATGTAATCACAGTTACCTTCCTTCACCGCAAAAAACAAAATCTAACCAAGAGCACATGTCTAATTTCATGTAAAAGTACAATTCATATAAGGTACAATCTCCAACACAGCAAGACTTTCCAAAGCAGCAATTAAAAATGAAAGAAGATGTAGTTTCCTAGAAACAAGTCCATATTTCTC
>CAAKHG010043374.1:0-29638 GCA_901007715.1 Dactylopterus volitans
GGTCCCCGGGTCGTGTCGCGTCCGTGGGGCGACAGCAACCTTTGACCTTTTCTTTTATCCCACATGTCAAACGTCCCCTGACACGTTTAGTTCTGACCGTCCAATCACGACCGTGCCGTCCTCCTCCTGACCGCTGGGGGGCACCGACGCGCTGCCGAATAACTCCCACGAAGAAGAGCCGGAGCGGAAGAAGAACGAGTAGTGCTTCCTGTTAGCGACCTGCGTCATGGCGGAGTTGAACCGACAGCTGCAGGAGTACCTCTCCCAGTCCAAAGCCGGCGGCGCCAAGACCGTTCCCCAGTCCGGCTCCAGCACCACGGTGGACATAGATGACCAGGAGCCGGTTGCCGGGAGCTGGTTCGGCCGGTGGTCCAGCCCCTGGTCCGGGACCCGCGGCGGTAGCCCGGCTAGCTCCAGCGGGAACAGCGGCTTTTCTTGGCCATGGTCGGCCGAGCCGGACCCGTGCCTGCCGGGCATGAGCCGCCGGCAGCGGCTGGTGGCCTCCGGGGTGTGCGTGGCGATGTCCGCGCTGTGTTTCGGCCTGTCGGCGCTCTACGCGCCGCTGCTGCTGCTCTACGCGCGCAAGTTCGCGCTGCTCTGGTCGCTGGGCTCGCTGTTCGCCATCGCGGCCGCGGCGGTGCTGCGCGGCCCCAGCAGACTCGCCGCCGGCCTGCCCTCCTCTCCCGGGGCCGCCGTCTACCTGTGCGCCCTGGCGGGGACCCTGTACGCGGCGCTGGGCCTCCACAGCACCGTGCTGACCGCGCTGGGAGCCGCGCTGCAGGTGGCCGTCATCGTCGGCTGCGTGGTGTCGCTGCTGCCCGGGGGGAGCGCCGGGATCCGCTTCGTGGGCGGGATGGCGGCGTCCGCGATCAAGAGGACCGTCGGCGGCAGGATCATGCCGGTCTGAGCGGACGCCGCGCCGGTGTGACGAGGACCGACCTCGGCCGCCAGCTCGGAGGGGCTGCGCTGATCCCCGCGCGGAGACTTGCAGGCGAACGCCGCCGATACCTGAGGACCAAACTGCTGGGATTACAGTCGCTGCGGCTGTCAGCCAATCACCTTCAACCCGGAAGTGACGGAGCTGCCTGGCGTCACCTGTGGGGAAAATTTGTTGAAAGATGCCCTTCCTGGTTGTGACTTGGACACGCTCGACCCTCAGTCGGTCATGTGACCAATCAGCATGCAGCATCGCCGACCAATGAGCTTCCTGCTGATTCTGTATTAATTTAAACTAGATTTTTTTTGTTTACTTTGCGGTCAGACCTGTGGCCGTCTAATCTGCGGTTCTTTGTACAGACGCTGATGTAGCGGCGGCGTGGAGCGCGGCGGCGCGCTCAGGGTGGAGCTGCTCACTCATTGGCTCCCTCACTGTGCTGTGATTGGTTGTCGCACGGTTCGTGCGCAGTTAGCTTGACTAAAAAAATTTATTTTTAACTTGTTTGACTTTGTCCTTTACAACTTGGACGTGCTCAGTGCCTTAAATGGTTTTATGCAATTTATATTGAGTACTTTCCTCTACACAAATAAATCTCGTTATAACTTCACGCCTGCCTGATTCATGCACATTAGCTAATCACCAGCAGCTCTTGTCCTTAGCCAGTGCTAGCGTAGCCGTTTCCAGGCTTCCCGCCGAGCTGAACGCGGTCCGTTTGGCTGGAAGTGTGAATCTTTATTGTCCACCTCGGTGGCTTCAGTGAAAACACAAAAACATAGAAATCTCATACAAAAAAAAGACAAAAGCAACGACCTGCAGACGAAACGCTGACCGGAAATAAAAGGAGGCGGCTGAGATGCAAAGACGGCTGATGATTCTCTACAATATTTTACATTAAAACGTCGTCGATCCTGTGCTTCGGTGAGGCGGCTGACTGTCAGCGAGACGTCCACCGGGTTCGCTGGTCAAGTGTGGAGGAGTCGGCTGACTTCACAGCGGCAGAGATGTGGATGTGTCACGTGACCAAAAGTCTTTTCCGGGAGGCATCTCCAGACATCGCGGCGGCGGCCGGACGACCAGACCAGGGGCGTTGGGGGGTGGGGTGGGGGGCTTTTACTTCAGGACTACCGGGTGCGCCCGCTGCTCCTCGGCGCTCCCCTGGATGTCGGGCCTCCTCTCCTGGGAACTGGTCCCGGTCCTCCTGCTGGACCCCAGCTGCCACGTCCGCCTCGCCCTGATGGACCGTAACCACCGTCCTCCCTCGGAGGAGGTCGCCCTGCGGAGCAACATGGACGAAAGCTTAAACACACTAAAATGTTCCTTAAAGTGACACCGTCTAAAAGTTTGCCCATGAAGTTCCCCCTTGGAAAAAAGCAAGCATTTAGAAGTCGGGAGGTGGACTTCTAAGAGTTTCTTAATCAGAAGATAAAACAGTGGAAAGACGACGCTGGTCAATCGCAGTGATGTGAAGGAACAGGTGTGAAGGTGCGATGGTGGATCTCAGAAGATCTCACGACACCTCGCCCCCATGGTGGGTGCTCTGGCAACCTTAGAAGCTCTCTGAGGGTTCTCAGGAGTGTTGGTGAATACGACCCTGGTGAGTTTAACACGATGGAGTCGCGGCACAAATTGGCGTCATGAAGAAGCACCCGATGGTTCAGAGTGATAAGGCCTCCACATGCTAGCGTGTTAAGATGTTGGTGCTCACCTCCGTCGGCGCCCGCTGAGTCGTGGTCTCGGGGGTCTCCCGTTCCTGGCCCGTCCTGCCATGGTCGCTTGCGTGGGGGCAGAGACGCCATGTCCATCCCCTGCAGGGAGGAGGAGCGCTCGCGGCCTGCTGGGGACGAGCCGTCATGCATCTGCTGACTGTCCCGATAACCATCATGACCTGACGGAGGAGGACAAGGCCGGGGCCGACAACCAAACCAGTAAGTTAGAAAGAAATCAAACCAGCACAAACCAGCGTCTCTGGCTGGAGGTCTTCCAAAAGGCCTCTTCAGTTCTAACTGGGAGGCGGGGAGTCCCGGGGGTTAAACATTGACTAGCGAGTCTTTGCGGCCACCTCAGAGTCGCTGGGTGACACTAACGTTGACATTCTGGACAGGGAAGACGACTGTTTGAGAGACGAGTGGAAGAGGCATCATGAACCACCATCTCTCACAGAGGTTCTGGATCAAGACGGCACTTGTTATCGACATACAACCTGGTCTTTAAAGCCTCCCCGGACAGCTCAACGCCCTTTTTCTCCTCTACTCCTGTGAGCCTCGCGACTCTGATGGTCTGGGTGAGGGTCAGTGATGCTCAGGTGACCCTAGCGTGTCCCACAGTTGCTTAAACAGCTGGGACTCTCCACCAACCAGTTAGAACAGAGGAAGTGTTTGGCTGGAGGTGAAACATCTTCAACAACCAAAGACAGTCAAGTTCTCGTCCACCTGAACTCTTTGGATCAACAACAACCAAGAACTACGTATAAATGATTTCTGGATCATTTGACCTCTTCCGGCTTCTAAGAACATTTGGACAGACTGGTTCAACAGGTGATGAACAGGAGACAATGAGGACAACAGCAGAGCAGGTCACCGCTCCTCCTCCTACCTCCTGCTCTGGGGGGGCCCGATGCTCGTGGTGGCCTGCCCCTGCCTCCGCTGTCCCAGCCGCGACTCATCTCGTCCGGGCCATCAAAGCCTTCCTCCTGAGCGCTGTACTCATCAGGGTAACCTCGACCTCCGGGCCGGCCGGGGCCGCCTCCTCTGAACCTAAAACCCAGCGAGTCTGTTCAGGTTCTGTGCCGGGCCCCAGGATCGGGCTGGAAAGCCGTGATATGATGCGAGACTCACCTGTCGTCTCGTCGTCCTCTGAACTCGCCTCCATCGCGGGGGTATCTATCGTCGGGGCCCCAACTCGCTCCGTTACCTCCTCTGTGTCCTCCTCCTCCCTGGAAGCTCGGTCCGGGTCCTGGTCTCCAACGCTCCTCTTCTCTGCTGTGGAAGTCCTGGCCTCCATCAAAGTCCTGTGGCCTGCGCCGTCCCTGTTGGCTCTCCGCCCAATAAGGCCCAGAGCCCTGATCTGGTCCCCCAGGACCCTGGCGGTCTGGAGGACCTATGTGGTGGTTGGGTAGTGGCCCCCGTGGGTCTCCTAGCACAATAAGAACAAAAGGTAACGAGGGATGGGAGCAGACTGCCCAAATTGACTGAACGAACATTTGAGGAACCAACAAATGAAATACGTCGATATTTTCTGACCGATATCAATCAAGCTGCCGATAATTTTGTCCAGTTCCAGCAGCTTCAATGTTACAATTTGCCGTTCATGGTTCCTGGAGAATCTTTAGGTTTGTGAGAATGAAACTGGCTGCACCCTCACTGCGTCTTACATCAGCATGCCAAAAGTGATCGGCGCTAACACGCCGATGTTAAGAGGTGGAGCATTTATCAGCTTAGCTTAGCTTGTTTGGTGTTAAACACGAAGTGGAGCTAAGGCTGATGGGAATGTCTGCAGGTATTTCCACATGTGGTGTCAAATATTCAACTCTGACCTGCTGCTGGTACCAGATGCTAAAGTGTCAATGTCATTGCTCCCATTGAGAAAAACCAATTATCAACATAATGACGAATCAGCATCGGTGTCCATTTTAAGCATAAAACAGCAGTTAGATAAGAAAAGACATCAAAATAGTTGACACCGACTGAACGGCCCCAATCTCTGCTAGGACAGGTGTTCTTTCTGTGCCGTCTTACCTTTGCTGTTGGGCCCCTGCTGCCCCATCCCGTGCATCATGGGCCCCGAGTTCTGACCCTGCACAGACCAAATCAGTTTTAGACAGAATGCCTTCCTACAGACCTCCGGACCGGTGAAACAGCCGCTACTTCACCTGTGGCAGCTTCCTGCCCGTCAGATGTCCTGATGAAACAGTTGACAGAAGCCCGAGAACGCATGAACTCACCTGGTGCTGCATGTATGGGGGCCCCTGCATGTTTCCATGAGGTCCTTGCATGTTTCCCGGGGGCCCCTGCATGCTTCCGTGGGGCCCCTGCATGTTTCCATGGGGTCCTTGCATGTTTCCAGGGGGCCCCTGCATGCTGCCCATCCCATAGTTGTTTGGCATGTTGCCATGTGTCCTTGGTGGGGGCGCCATCATTCCACCCTGCATAGGACCCTGGGGGCCCATCATGTTCCCTTGAGGTGGCATCATGCCACCTTGAGGTGGAGGCCCTTGTAAATCACGGGGACCCATTCCTCTAGGAGGGGGGCCCATCATCCCACCAGGAGGTCCCTGCATCCCCCTGGGTCCAGGACCCATGTTGTGTGGCCCTTGAGGGCCCATGTTCCTGGGAGCGCCAGGATGTCTCTGCATGTCTGGTGGTCCCATCATACCCTGAGGTGGCCCCTGATGCGACTGGGGTCCAGAGGGAGGCCCCATCTGTCCTGGGGGCATAAAACCTGGTTGCATGCCTCCGGGGCCAAGGGGGGGTCCCATGTTGTTGGGCATCTGTTGAGGAGGCATGTTTGGAGGAAAGCCTTGCTGACCAGAGGGCATGGGGCCCCCAGGGCCACCAGGACCCCCTTGGCCAGGGAAGGGGGCCATAGGGCCCTGTCCCTGCGGGGGGCCCATGCCCCCGTCTGCACCCAGCTGGTTCATCCGGTCCATCTTCATTTGCTGTTCAAGAAGCAAAGATGCAAACCAGTTAGACGCAGTTCTTCAGTATATGTGGTCTCACTGGGACATCACGGGAGCATTAATGGGGGGCGGTTTGGAGCATCTCTCTGATGTACTCATGTCACTGGGGCAATCTAGGGTCTGCAGATTATTACGAGGGTGTTACGAAGAGGTTGCTAGGGTGTTATCAAAGCATTACGAGGAGGTTGCTAGGGCGTTATCAAAGCATTACGAGGAGGTTGCTAGGGTGTTATCAAAGCATTACGAGGAGGTTGCTAGGGTGTTGCTTCTCTGGAATCAAAGTGTTACGTTGGTGTCACTAGGGTGTCATCAAAATGTTATGTTGACGTTACTAGCGTGCTAAAATGGGTGGTCCTAGGAGATTACTACGGTGTTATGGGGGTGTTGCTAGGGTGTTACAAGGGTGTCACTAGGCTTTCCAGGATGGTGGTTAGGATTGTAATGACAGACTATTGGATGCTAACAAAGCTAGTTTAAGGCTCTAGTGTCCATCGTTACGTGTGACATGCGTGAGTGGCTGACCTCCAGCAGCATGGGGTTGGTGTACTGCAGAGCTGCCATCTCCTGCTCGATCTCTGCCTGAGTTTTCTTCTTCATGTCCACTTTCTGCTCAACCTTCCGGTCTTTGTCTCCAGCAGGGGGCATCATGGGTACTTTATTCTCCGCCCAGGCCTGTGATGGGTTGACACAGTTTGGGCGGCGTTACAACCTGTCCGGTTCGGGATATGCTAAGGTGCTGCGGGGCGGGCGTTCACCTGTTGGAACTGAGCCGGGATCGGTTTGGCATACGGCACTTTCTTCTGTGGGACCTTCTTGGTGTCTTTGCCCATGACCTCCTCCATGCCCCAGTCAAGCCCGGGGATGGACATCTCCTCTGGAGCCGCCTCTTTATCTGGAGACGACAGTCACACTTGAGTCGCATGTGAATACAGCAAATGAAGGCATTTATGATTTGGGATCAAAACCAAGGGGAAGTTTCTGTGAGGATGGTACATAGAGAACCTGGAGTTCTCCATGTAGGAAAACCTTTATCTCATCTTTGCCGAGACAAAGTATGACGAGTTTGAAAAAAATATTTTTTGTTGCAGTTAAAATGAGGACAATCTTCAATTCAACATTTTTCCTTCAAAATCCTGTCCCTGTCCGAATTCCGGGACGCTCAAGGATATTGCAGGACGAGACTTACTGCTCTGCTCCTGCTCCATGGCGGCCTTCAGCTGCTCGGGGATGCCCATGCCGGGGATGGACGCCACGCTGTTTGGCTCCACGTCGTCTGGAACACAGAGCGGCCATTCAATCAGTCAGCTGCTGAGGTGTTTTGAGTGAATTCTGTCCATTAACCGTTTATAAAGCGGTCCGTGGCTGGTTCCAGAATCCAGCCTGGACCTGCTCGACGTGAGACCACGCTGAAACAACTTCTATGATTTGATCTGAGCGTGTATAACCGCTGGAAATGTACACACTCTGCTTGCGATTTCCCTCCCCTCTGGCAACCATTCACATCCTCACCGTACTCCACGCCGTCCTCCGACATCCCCGGCAGCAGGTTCAGGTTGTAGCGGTCCCTCATCTTATCGCCTGGTCGGTTCCTCGTCCAGAATTTACTGAAGAATTAAAAAAAAACACGCACACACATAAGAGTGAGCAGTGAAACCGAAACCAAGACACTCAAATCTTCTGTTTCTGAGAGCTGGGAGGCGTTCGAGAGCTGCCGACTGTCTGAATACCTGGTGTGGTCGTTGGAGCCCGAGCAGAGGATGTGGCCCAGCGGGTGCCAGGCCAGACTCCAGATCATCCCCTCGTGGGCCATCTCCATCCCGCCCACCTCCTTCTCCACCCTGAGAAACACCAGGGAACAAACCACATGGAAGCTTCACTCAGGGGCTTTGGGCACCATCTCAGTCACACACTGCATCTTACGAGCAATGTGGACTTACCCAATTCTAAAATAAAGTTGGACCCAATAAATCCTCTCCACCTGCTATGACATTATAATCACTTCTAATTATCAGTGATCACATCTTCCTGGTGGGGAGGTCACTTATTTACGGTGTCATCCAGGAGCCAATCGGTTTACTAGTTATTGACGGTTATACACCAGCATTGCTAACTTATTAGCACAGAAGAGCAGTGAAGTTGTTCCTCATACCCAGTGTGCCAGAAGAGCAGAGAACCATCGGAACCTCCGCTGGCAAACAGGCCTTCATGGACAGGATGCCAGGCAACCGCTGCAAACACGCAGGGAACAGTCGGCAAACACGCAGGAAACAGTCGGAAAACACGCAGGGAACAGACGGCAAACACGCAGGGAACAGTCGGAAAACACGCAGGAAACAGTCGTCAACAAAAAAGGACAGGAAACAGTTGTCAGCAAATAAAGACACAAAATAGTCGTCAACAGAAAAGACGGGAAACAGTCGTCAACAAAACAAACAGGTGACAGTCGGCTGCCCAGACTCACCTGTGGCTTCCTTCTTGTGTCCTCTAAACACCTGCAGCTCCTCCTTCAGGTTCCTGATGTCAAACAGTTTACACAGGTGGTCACGTGACGCCGTCAGCAGCCAATTACCATTCAGGTTCCACTTCACCTCCATCACTGTGTTCTTGTGGGCGTGGCTGAGCAGAGAGAGCAGACGGCACTCAGTGGCGATCAGAGAACATGGCGGCGTTTTGAGACGGCCGGGAGTTTCACGCGGTCTCGGCGAGGGCTTGCGTTCAGGACCAGTCTGAGGGTTCAGACCTGGTTCTGAGTTTCCGGGTGGAGTTGAGGGTGCGGTGTCACTGAAGGTCCTCACCAAGACGGCGGAGCAAATAAAAAAAAAAAAAAAAAAGGTGTGAACTCACAGTGTTGCCAGACTCTGTCCCGTCTTTGGGTCCCAGAATTTGATTGGCTGCTGGCTGTCTTTGCTGCCAGACACCACCAGACCTTTGGTGGGATGCCAGTCGACACACTTCACATCAGCACCATGACCTGCGCACACACACACGTACACACACGTACACACACACACAAACCCCCAACAGGACTGCTAGTCAGCTGCTAGTTTACTGAAGCCACTGCAGGAGTGAAGCTCCCAGCATGATGAAATGGGGGCGGGGCCGACTGCGGGCTCCTACCTCGCAGGATCCGCTCCTCGTGGCAGCGCAGGAAGTCCCAGATCCGAACGGTTCCATCGTCTGAGCAGGTGGCAAACTTGTTATCTGTGGGGGAGAAACTGGACACGACGGAGAGCATGTCAATAAGCGCAACGTCCCCCCCTCAATCCCTCGGAAATGGACGATATCCAGCCATGACAAGAAGCGTGCACAGCCAATCACAATCAACCGGTTCAATAGGGACACTGATGTCTTTGACTTTAGGGTTAAAACATTGAAAAAGAGACCGGCTGGACATAACGTGGTGTTCATGGAGGTTGGCCTCAACACCAGCTTGAGAACAGTCTGGATTCCGAGGTCCGACTGATGAAGAGCAGAAGTTCAGTCTTGTCGAAATTCAGAACCCGAGACGGGATTTTTACAGTCAAAAAAGAAGTGGAAGGAACCGGGACACAGCTGGTCCAGAATTCACGGGCAAGCGAGTGAACAGAAGTGGTCTGAACCAGTCCTTCTGAATTAACCGGGTCCAGCTGAGGCTGCAGAAACAAACATCAACAGTCTGGTTCATCCATCTGAAGGAATTTGTCTCTCTACACCACGTGTTTCTAGGTCCACCGGTCTGGTCTCCGAATATCAGGCCTGATGATTAAACGTCTGCATGACTGAGTGACTTTCAGGGGCGCAACCGGTGAAAGAGCTGAAGCTCAAATCCAACCAGCCCGCAACATAACTTGAGTCTGTTCTTGACCCAGTTCCAGAGCTCAGTCTGGATCAATAACATGGCTCGCTGCTGCTGTAAAACTAAATGGCTCCACCTGCTGGACGCCGGCCGCAACGACACGTCAGCCGATGACAAAGCACATGTAGAAAAACCTCAAAACAGCCTCAGGTCGGCTCACTGGTCCTTCAGGAATCACTACTTCTTGCTTTAGTGTGTTGACAAGACACTGATTTTTCCCTTTTTCAACAAAATAAACATTAACAAGTTTCTTGTGGCAAGATAAATCTTTGATTTCATTTGAGATAGTGGAAATAAAAATGTTCTATTATAAATATAAATGTTGCTAGGTTTTGTGTCAAAACCATTCGGCTTTGCGCGCAGAAAAGACTGAAAGACAAAGATGGTGGTCGAACAAGCGACGCGATCTGGACCTTCGTCTGCTGGCAGGATGTGAGGAACCTCACCGAGGTTCATCCCAGCCGGTGCCAGGTCAGCTGGGAGGAACCAGCCACTTGAGTTTGCAGTCGATTGTGAACATCTGCAGATGTTTGGGGGGATCTGAACTCAGTCTAGAGGAAAGCAGCCGTGTGTGGTTGAGCAGTCACCGATTACAGGACGGTTTAGTGTCCGTTCATGCGGCGCGATTGTGGTTTCCTGTTTCTAAATTTGTGCTATGTGACACAAGTGGTTTTCTCCTGTTTCCAATATTCTTGCTATGCTAGCAGTTTTCCCATTTCCAATATCTGTGCTATGCTATACGTGCAGTTTCCTATCGCCATGTTTACTGCTAAGCTAGCCAAGCATCCCCCCCGCCCCCGTTTCCTACTGCTGTATTAAGTGACGCTAGCAGTTTCATCTGTTTCCAATCATCACGCTAAAACTCTGCTTGGAGTTTCCCCCTTTCCATTCTTTGTGCTAGGCAATGCTAGCAGTCTTCCATGTCCAATCTTTGTGCTAAGCTACCCTAGCATGTCCAATCTTTGTGCTATACTGTGCTGGTAATTTCTTGATTCCAATCTGTGCCAAGCTATCGCGGCAGTTTCCCCTTTCCTGTTTCAAATCTTTGTGCTTACTTATGCTAGCAGTTTCCTGGACTGAGCTATGCCAAGCCAAGCTAGGAGTTTCACCCAAGCGGTTTTCTCTCATTTCTAATCTTTATGTTAATCTACACTGGCAGTTACCATGCTTCCGATTAGCGCGCTAAGCTACACAAGCAGTTTCCCCAGCCTCTGACTTGTACTAAGCTACGCTAGCAGTGTAACCACATTTCCAAATTTGAGTTGATCGACACAAGTAGTTGATCGACACAAGCAGTTTCCCATTTCCATTCCTTGCGCCAAGCTATGCTAGCAGTTTCCCATTTCCATTCCTTGTGCTAAGCTATGCTAGCAGTTTCCCATGTCCAATTGTTGTGCTGAGCTACCATAGCATTTCCACTCACATTGCCAATCTTTACGCTACTCTGTGCTGGTAGTTCGTTTCCATTCTGTGCTAAGCTATGCTAGCAGCTTACCCTCCCATGTCAAATCTTTGTGCTGAGCACAAATACAGTGTATCACAGCACCAAAGTGTTTTCACACAGCAACATTCGGACCTGCCGTAGCATGAAAAGCAAACGAGTTGCTAACATGAGCGAGGGCTCTGTTCCATTCGACTGTCCCGGTAAACAATTAGTGTGGAAACAAAGCAGCTGAGTGGAACTCGGCCATCATTGAGGCTCTTACTCACTTTTGCTTTTCCTACTGTGACATGTCAGAACGCCGACTAGTTAATTAACAAACTAGCAGTAGATGAATTTTCTGCTGATCAACTGATACATTGATCAGCCAACTACTGCGGCGCCATCTGCGTGGTGAAGATGGACCAGCATGCCTTGCAGCTGCTCGCATCGCTACTAAGATAACAGACATTGCTGAGCAGCGTTGAGAGCTGCGGCAATCAATCAATAAAAAAGAAATTTTGAACACCGTCCCGGGTCCTCCGAGACGTTTGGGGGAGTCTGCAGTGTGACAGTGAGCTCCTGGAGAAAACAACCGTCTCTGATGTCACCCGGAACAGGTCAGAGCTGTTTCTACGGTAACAATTTCTGCCTAACATCATAGGGACCTCACAACTTCCTGTTTCTCTTTTGAAAAAAAAAAAAGTCTGTTTGCAGGGTTAAAGGGACTGTTCACTGAAGTATTTGAGCGGACTGATCAGTCAGTGTTACATCGCTGTCGTAAGCATGAGCAGCGCGCAGTTACAATTAAGAGCCGGGGTCAAACAGGCGGGCCGCCGCCTCTCTGCCGATCCTTCAAGTCGACGCGAATCTGGCGGCATTTTAAACTTTTTTTTAATGTTACGCTGATCATTCGTCACTTCACCAAATGAGCCGGAAACCTGTTTCAAACCGTAGACATGCACAGTGCGGATATATCTGACACCGTGACAGCCCCTATAAGTAAAGCCAAACGAACGCGCCCTGGTGCCTGCCTGCAGCACGGGTGATAAACTCCACCTCCTATTTGGGAACTTTACCTAAAGTGTAGAGGACGTGTAATGCTTACTTATTTAGAACTTATCAATTTCAAACCCTAAAATTGCTTTTACTGGTAAACTGATCACTGGCGATCAAGGTGGGCGGGACCTCGACAGCGTGGCTTTATTTCCTGATCGCTACTGCGAAGACTCCCGACATCACCGGCACAAGATGGCGGCGCCACTGCCTGGGAAATTTTGGCTTCATATCTGCACAACAGAGAGAATTGGATGCACATTGTCCAGATTATATACGGTCTATTGGCTCTTTCCCACTGGTCTCTGCTCTGCATCGGCTACTTTTCTGGGGGTTGCTTTCCTACAGAAGATTGCGCCGCTTCAGTGTAACCGGTCGCCATAGCGGCACCGCGTAAACCTGCCGTGATGCCACATTCAACGCGACAAAGAAATGCACAGAGAGAAACACGAAGAGGAAGAAACAACGGAGGACACTGATGGAATGGTGTGCTATCAAAACAGCAGCTGTTAAAAGATGGCGGCGCAGGTTCACGCTGCTCGAGGTGTTCAGGAAAAACGATTCTCTCTGAACAATCAGCGGTCCGCAGTGTTTCCGCGTCACTTTTTAGTGCTTTAGAGGACCCAGTCGACCTGTTTTTAGCACGCCGGGTGAAACCTAAAAAAGGTGAGTGGAGCGGCGCAGAGCATAGCAGCAGGTAGTGGGAAAGGGCCACTAGGTTCAAAGTCAAATGGTCTCTTAGAGTGACATCACCATGATGTGGCGGTGGTGGGGTGTGTGCGTGTAGGGGGGGGGGGGGGGGGGGGGGGGGGGGGGGGGGGGGGCTGAGGAAGTCATGGTGATGTCACAGAAAAGCAACGCTGTCATGATCGGTCGCTATACTCGCTGGCCTACAGATACTTCAAATGCATCGTGCTCAAACAGCTGAATGGATGATCGGCCTTCGTTAACACAAACGGCCGAACCTCGTCTGAATATCCATTTAGGTTGGGTTTTTTTTGTGCCTCTTTCGCTGTGCGCGGGGGGGGCGTCCGCGGGGGGGCGTCCGCGCGCCGCCGTGACAGTGCCGCTGGATGTCAACGGTGACGGTTGCTTGCCTCGCCCTGTTCAACCACAGCCTTCAGAGGGGTCAGGCAACACAAGACGAGCCGGGGTGCAGCACTTTCCAGTTTAATGTGGAACACTTTTGATTGTGGGCTCCATTTTCGAATGACACTTTTGTCAAATCAAAAACTTAAAAGCATTTTAACCAACTAAATGGACAGAGGCAGCCTTAACTTGCAGCCCCAGGAGACAACAAACATCCTTCTGAACGTTGACGCAGCGAACAGAAGAGGCCGCGTCGAGAGCAGGCGGGGAGGCCCTGATCGCGCAGTGCATTCTGGGACACGTGGGATCCAGCGTTTTTGAACCCCCAGAGCTAGTGCATCTCTCCGCCTCTGCTGCCTGAGCTTTAGCCCGTCTATAGTGAAGCTGTTTGAGGTGTGGAGGATCAGGTGTGACATTCAAACCTTTATTTAAACGTCTGCGGCGGCCTGTCAGACCAGGGTCGCGCCGGCAGAGTGACTGTGTGCAGGAGCTTCTTTATTCATTTTATTTACTTTGGAAAACCTGGGCTCCGTTTTTTTTTTTATTAATCCCTGCTAAAACTTTATTGGTTGAAAGTCAAACCCTGGGCCTTTATTGATTTATTGGTTCTTAACGTCCACCCCACTGGGCCTCGCCAAACCACTTAAAATCCATTATTGATCACTTTATTCAACAAAATCAACTGTTTCTATACACAGATATGAACAGCTCATCAGCCACATCAGGTAGAATATCAACAACAGATCACTGCAGTGTTGCAACAGCACACACATACATCTGTCATGAATCGACCACAACATGTGGCGACAGCGCCCCTGCGTGGCTGCAGCCGGGTGCTGCGGCGCCGACAGAAACCAGCAGAGACTGGGGTTAACTACAGAGAAGTTTAGATTGGGTATAAACCTGGCTTCTCTAACGGCCTCCTTGTGAGCCTGGAACATCTTGACGTTGTTCATGTTGGACTGCCAGTACTTCACGTAGCCGCCGTGGTCCGCCGTCAGCATCCACATGTCGTTGTGCGACCAGGTCATGGCCCGGACGGGGCTGTCGTGGGCCTGCGGACAGAGCGACAGCAGCGAGCACGCACGTTAGCGCCGACAGAAGCGTAAGAAGCTAACGTTCAGGCTCACGTCAGACTTATTTTGTCAAGAACACGCGTTCGTTCCAGTGCAGAAATATCAGCCTGGTGGGTTTAGTAAAATTATGGCACTTTTCCACTACATGGTACCTACCCCTCTTTACTCTGCTGTACTCTACCCATTTCCATTAGGAAAAAAGTAGCACTTTTGCAGTACCTGCTGAGGTACTAAAAAGGTGATGTGAAAACCCTAGAGACCACTCGGCTAACTACGTTCATTTCGACTTTTGTTAAGATAATTATTCTTTTTCTCTTTCACTCAGAAACTGTCAGGCAGGTAACATCCACTCTTCACTCATTTGTCTGAATAAAAGAAAAAAAGAATAATCACTATAGGCCAGAATCGTCACATTGTCAATGCGCAGCATGCAAAAAATACCCTGAACAGCGCTAATCTGTGCCCGCCATTTTTGAACAGCCAAACTGTTGTTGCCTCCGAGTCTCTTCGGAAACAAAAATTGTCTCCCTGCTGTGAAAAACGGCCACGAACCGAGAATCAGAACGCCCTTCTGTCAATATCGTCCATTTTTCTCTCTTCTGGTTTCGCATGTCGTGTCGAAGATGACGACACAGCTGTTTGTTTGTTTTTTTTGCAGCTTGGCTATGACAACCAGTGACACTGAGGTGGTACTATCGTCTTAATTAGGGTAGAGTAGCACAGAGCCAGACCCACGTGGTGGAAAAGCACCTTTAGATGCCCGAGGAGATGTCAGAGGCCTGAAAAGCAACAGTAAACTCTGATAATCATGGAGCGGCACGCCACTTTCACTCCGCCGGCTGTTCCCCGACTTGATCATGTCAGACGTGTCACAGCGAGTCATGCCAGCATCCTGAAGACTGGCATGACCGCGGCTCAGGCTATGCTAATGGCGTGGTGCTACGATGAGCACGCGCAGCACCATGTCGCTGCAGCGCCTACAGCGTCACACCAGCTGCGGTGTCACTACGGCAGAGTCATGTGACCCCGGCATGAATGCTGGTTGGACCCTTTCACACTGAAGACAAAAGCAGGGATATTAGCATATTTTCTAGCCAGTGTAAGTGAGGCTTTATTTAGCCAATCAGCTGGAGCTCGGAGCTCTAGTCATTTTTCACTATATTAGGTCCGAGTCATGCTCCGGGTCCTCGGAGTCATGCTCCGGCCCTGCATGGTCTAATCAGTGGTCTGACTTCAATCCAATCCTGCTGATAAACAACGTATGTGGTTGAAAAGTCACTCCCCCTCATGGCGTAATTATCAAAATAGTTGATTATCACTTCTGCCAACACCTAACTGTGGTCCTCAGGTGATGGTTTGGGATTTCATGTTTCCTCAAGCGAAGGTACTGGAGCAGCCAGGGACGTAAAAACTGCTACATGAAGGACGACGTGCTGCAGTTTTCAACCTCTGTTTTGGATCCCAAGTCGACTTATTGACCACAACTGGAAGTGATGTTGCTCAATAGAAATACTTCCATCTACAGCCGTTTACGCTGAAGCCGTGTTTACAAACATTTAAACTAGAGGCGCTAAGGATTGAATTTAAACTCATTAAAAAAAAATGGAAAAAGTGAGAATATAGATTTTTAACAAGAGACTGTACTTAACCTTCATAGCTCAGATCAACTACTAGGCTGGCATAACAGAAGAAGAAGGGGTTAAAGGTGAAACAAAGTCCTGCTCAGGCGCTCTTACAGAAAAGTGACCAGAAAAGTGGCAAAACAGAAAATTATAAACAAAAAAAATAAGTTATTTCTAATTTTTAAAATGACTTTGTTAAAGGTCAGGGATGCGTCGGGTTTTATGCCATGGTGGAGTGAAATGATGGGAGGAGATCCAATTGTGTTGCTAGACATCGTGATTGGTGACAATGAAGAAGATTATCGAGACATTAATAGCATTATTTTCCTGCCTTTTTGTCCCTCATTAATTAGAGATGGCTCAGAGAATGAGAACCTTTTCATTCATTAACTGCATCAGAGTTGAACTTCACGTCACCAAAACACAAATCAACTCCATTTTCAGATGCTCCACTTTAGCTTAAATGCCTCCTGAGTCTTATGAACGACGAAAGCGCCGCTTCTGCTGAGTGAGTCCTGATAGGGTGGTAGATTGTGTTCACCTGTAAAATGGTCTCAAAGTTGAAGGTGAGTCCGTTCCACAGCGTGAACTCGCCACTGGAGGCTCCGGTCACCAGGCGACGACCCTCAGGGGTCCACTGGAGAGACAAAACACATTTATATCCACCTGCAGTGAAACTTACCACAAACTTATGGTCTCCACCACAGCTTGTCCACTCGAGGGCGCCGACACGCTGATGTGTCGATACCGGTTGGTTTGCTCTGATCCAAACCGTTTGCCGAGTTTAATTCTGTTGTCTGTCCCCCCCACAACCCACCCCAACGCATAAAATCCAAAGCGGGCCTAAACGCCTCAGAGCGGGTGAGGCGACCAATCTGCCGCGCCCCAGAAACCAGGTCAGATCGCGTTTTCCACACAAGAAACTCTGCAGGGGTGTTTTCTCCAAGCGAGACCAATGCTTGTCGGGCTGCTTGTTTTGTTCAGCATCAGTCTGACTGCTGGGTCCAATCATCCTGAGGAAATTACAACCGTCCCCTGAAACTCATCCCCAACATGAGCCGACAGACCTCCAAATGACGCCGCAGCCACTCATAGAAAGTTAATCTGCGACAATGGTGATAATGGATGAAATCTGACGGCCATTTTTCCTCACGTGATTTGTTGCTTTTTTTCCCTTTCAAATGTGAATGCAAATTTCAGCATATCAACTTCAGCTGCTGGAAATTATGAGGCACGTTTATTTCAGTAATTTTATGACAACTCAAGACATAATGATTCATTGAGAAACTACTTTGCTGATTAACTGACCTTAAAAGCCCAGTGTGGAGGTTCGAGCTGTGTTCTGAGGACTTATTCTTTCATGAACTGGGAGTGGAAATCTCTCAACATTTTCCGACTTTTTGGGTGCTGGTTCAATTTCAATTGGGAATCTTCGACATTGCCATTTTTTGTGATTTTTAGTTTGCTTTTTTTAAACACCAGGCCATGTGAAAGAGTTGAATGATGATGACTATCAGGAGCCGTTTCCCCCATAAATGCACATCACGTGTGTCAGGTTTTAAGATTTATTCAGCAGCGCTATATTTGAACCACCTCTGTGAACTTACTCTTTTTTAAAACCCTGAACTACATATAAAAAAAGAGGTTTAAAAAAAGGATAGAAAAAAAATATACTTTTCTGAAGGTTACAATTTCCACATCTGAAACCTTTCAAAGAGAATAAATGGAAAATATAGACTTGGAGGTAAACTGCTACATTTATCTGCACACAACACAAACAGGAGCCTTTGAATGAACATACTTTAGTGAATAAAGGGAATTTAAACTCTTTACAAAGCCGGGACCGCATGTAAAAGAGGCAAACAAATGTACAACATGAAAAATATTTTTTCTCCAGCATTAATTAGCTTATTTATCAGTTCCTGCTCGGTCGGGGCTATAAGAAAACAGATGTCAGACCTGAATGAATAAAGCTCCTGAAACCTCAAGTGTGAGCCCTTAACTTCGCAAGAAAAAAACAATCTGAAATGTGCCCTGTGAAACCCCCGAGTACTCTGCTGCTACATTAAACCCTGCTCGCCGTGACCTCAGGGTGGCGTCCTGCCAGGTGGTCGGTCAGGTTTGAGGAGGTTCCGCAGTGTGCGACGTGTGCAGAGTTGACAAATAACTTTCCACATGTCCTGCTCCGCCTTTCCCTTCAAAGTGAAATCCAAAATGTGTCCAGACCTTTAACTTACGGCGTGATGGTGGAGGTTTCGTCGCAGGACACAACGTCACGTTACTAGAAGTCGAAGAAAAACATCTCGCCCTCCACTAAGGTGGCAACTTTTTCCCACCCGGCTTATGAACAGAGTAAAATGAAGCATTTAAATTGGGAAAAAATAGACTGACGAACAAAAAAATCTATTTGAAAATAGTAAAACAAACAAAAAAATCGCTATACTTAAGTGAGTTTTCTCTCACCACTGATAAACTGATGAGTTTTTTGATGAATTGATTAATAAAGTGTTGTTAATTGATTAAAAAAAACTTCCGTAATTGCAGAATTTGCTGTGATTAATCGCTATTATTTGTTTTTCTTTCCCTCAGACTGGAGCTTGTAATAATGGATACTTAGATGCATATAAAATGTTTAAATGTGTAGGATTTCTCTCAGTCGTTATCTTCTCCTCTGCTGATTGGTTGGTTATTGGTCCACGAGTATCGCAGTCCTGTGACGTCGCCTGTCGTGGCCCCGAGGACAAAGTGTGGGCCGGATGTTTTGCTGTCCGGTGATTGGTCAGTGGAGAATTTCTTCTTCCGTGGTGGTTAAATTGGTCGTTCCAAACAGTGCAGGTCGCTTTAGTTTCCTCCAAAGATTCCTCCTAAGATTCCAACCTTGTCTCTATCCAGGTTTGGCGTGGCACACGTCCTCATGGTTCACGGGTTTCTTCTTCTATTGGTCTTTTCTGGGCGCTTGGTCGTCATCGCTCACAGGTTTATGCTAATACGGTTTTTATTTTCTGGCAGTGGGTCATTGTAGGTTTCTGCTTCTTTTGGGTTTTTATTTATTGTTGCTCATCATTGCTCATCGGGTTCTTCTTTTTCAATTGGCTGCTTTTCGGCCGTTGCTCGTCAAAGGCCAACACCACCGCAGGTAAGTTCAGCGCAGCTGCGTCTTCCGTCTTCTAGCGATTTTCTTTGACAGCCAAGTTAATTGCGTGAATGTTTAAGACGTCAACACAAAATCAAACTTAATTTCGGCACTACCAAACCTTTTTTTTCACTAACTGGCCTCAACAAATTAAAAAAATCGTGCATCAGGCTTCCAGAGCTCAAAGTTACATAATCAAATGACTCAACCATTGAGTTTCTTGAATTGCCAGACACAAAAAAGCCAAACACAGGTTGGTCTCAAGACATAAACAATGACTGAAACAACCTGGATGTCAAATGGCCACCGGCGGGAACAGGAAGTGATGCGTTGCCACTCACCCGAATGACAAACACGGGACACTTGACTTTGTTGGTGGAGGTTCGGACAAACTTGGTCGTGACGGCGTTCATCGGGTTATTCAACATGCCGACGGGGGGAACCAGCTGCAGAAGACCCACGCACACACACACACACACAGTCTTTTGTAGGTATCATAACTGAGCAGAACATGAGGCCGTTTAAGTCCACATAAGCAGCTGAATAATTCAGATGATGGTTGCATGTAACAACACCAAAAACGGTGCTGGCAGACATGCAAACGGAAGTCAAACACTCACGTCATTGTAACATCCTGCGTCTGGCTGGATGGCGCGAAAGTCCTGGTGGTCTCGCTGCCACAGGCGATTCTGCAGACGGACAATGAGACAGACGGTAACCATCAGCAAACCACATCTGTTGTCACACTGGATTCGTAAGGTTGCATACAGTATGTGTGTGTGTGTGTGTGTGTAACACAATAAAAGTATCTGATAAAGTTTCAGTCCCTAAATAGAGAGCACCGCAATAAATGAAGTCAAAAGGGCTCCGTCTCCCCCTAGTGGCTGGCTGCAGTGATGCAGATAAGCCCCGCCTCCTCCATGTTAGTGGGTGGGGCTTGGACCAAACTAAAATATCAACTTCATGTCATTTTTTTCTTAATGATTTCTGCTGGTTTCTGCTGTTTCAAGTAATTTTTTTTATCACAGTGATGTTTGTTGAAGTGTTCATTTTCCTGATAGGTTTGGTTGTAATTAGTGATGCTATAAAAGGGGGTGTGTCTTCATGATCGATAGCTACTCTGAGTGAAATACAGGAATCTGTGGAGGCGTTTACAGACTTCTGTTCAGGAATTGTACATAAGAAAGTGGAGAGGACGTGTAAGACTAACTTTCTATCAACGTTAATGTCTGTTTCAAACTATAAATGTGTTTTTAAATGGTAAACTGATCGCAGGTGACAGAGGTGCACAGCAATTCAATACCATTTCCTTGCCATCGTATTAGCCACCACAAACTCGTACAACCACATTAAAACACCACTGCAAAGTGCAAAATGACAAAGTTTAAAAGGCCAAGACAGGAGAAAGTCCCTCCTGCTCCACCGCCCAGACCTCAATAACGGGAACCTGATACAGTTCAACACCGCACAAGGTGGAGGGATTTAGGAAAATGATTAACACCCCAGACAGGTGCTATACCGCCGCCCCCCCCCACAACCATTTATTAAGAGAAGACAAGAAGTTTATTGATTTTACAGTGCGGGGCTGTCGCATTTAAGCAAAAAAGTTTTTATTAAAAGGATGTTTATTTATTTCTAACTTGTAACTTTCCTTTTGTATCAGCAAATATGCAAGTACAGTCAATCTTTGTTGAAAAAAATCGTGATCTCAATTATAAGCCAAAAAAACCGTGATGCTCATTCTCTCCAGACTCGTGCAGCCCGAGCGAATCTTTTGACAGAGGCCTTTATTTTGTCTACACAAAGTTTGGGCAGGTGTAGCTACCTCCAGGTATCTGATGACGGAGGGGTTGTAGTCGATGGTCTTGCGGTTCACTGCCTTCCTCATGCGCTTGCCATCAAAGGTAAGCTGCTGCATGGCCTGCTGCTGCGCAAAGTCTGGCCTCTTGTAGAAGACCTGCCGCGGCGCCTGGTGCTGGAAGCGCGGCATGTGGAAGAACCGCTGCGGTGAGCCGATGTCCGTTGCCATGGTGACCAGCTAAACCTGCAGGACGAGAGGCCACGCGGTTATCCAGACGTCAGAAAGCTCCTCAGAAACGACTTGTGACAGTGCAGTGAAAGTATTCCACAGGAAAAACTACCTGCTGGGCTCAACACGTTACTGGTTATGAAAGAATGAACATGTTGGATGCATGGAGAGGATAATCAGTACACACACACACACACACACACACACACACACACACGTCGATCAAGCATAACATTATGACCACTGCGCATTCACCATAGAAAATAATGCAGCTGCAATGAATTCTCCCTTCAGGATGAGGATGTACTCAGGCGTCCCTAATATTCTGGTCATCCCACTCATTCATTAGGATTAATAAAACGTCACTACTACAAGTTATACTGCTGCACTGCTACAAGTACTACTAATGTATATGTATATAAGTGGGGTGACCAAAATATTAGGGACCCCTCCCAGTGTGACCCAGTACAGTCCAACAGGGTCACAAACTACAGTCCCAATAACAATCATTCAAACATGTCAACACCTCTCTCACACACATTCAATCACAATCCAACATAAAACTCCTCCTGAAGGGAGAACTGATTGCAGGGTTGTTGTATTATACTCTATGTTCACATTAAACATGGCCAACATATCACATGATCTAACAGTGAGAATAAAGGCTCAACATTCCACAACAGCAGCGACACGGAGCTGCTTTCAAAGTCGTTTCGAGTCAACTGACTTCAACCTGTTCAACCTCCAACCTGTTCATAGCTCTCCCGCTATTAGCTTGCTAGCTTTAATTAAACCCACGCTGGTCTACGTCAAACCATTTCACACCACAAAAATCACAGCTGAGAGGTTTAAACAAGTTTAAAACGGCTGAGCGAACGCTTCCGACGCCGCGTTCCCACAGGCCGGAGCAGGCTGGAGCTGCTGACTGGCCTACACAGAACCACGAGACAGCAGCACAACCGGCAGCTGACACGAGCGGCATCAGCAGGCCGTCGCGCCGCCGACAGGACCCTCGACTGACCGCCCACTCCACTGCCACGCTCGTCACCAACTGCCCAAACAAAACACTCCGGGTCCAAAGCGGAACCAATTGTGATGGGTTGGCGGATTCACCACACAGACGTTCTCCATCAACCAACTGTAACATGCTGTCACATTAATGTAAGAATATTACTGTTTGTTACTGCATTTTAACTGAATAAACTCACAAGTGATGGAATATAATGCGTGGCGTCTCCAGCGAAAATGAAACGAGGCCTCATCAGTACGCTGACTAATGAAAAACACCCCACCGTTTCATCTCCCCATCCATTCTGTGCCCCTTTGCTGTCGCATCTCTATGATATCATGGATCAAAGTAAAAAAAAAAAAAAAGAGGCTTTCAAATGAGCTTCTGTCACTCATATCATTGGAATTTATTTGGCTTTGGGACGATCAGGTCGTGAAATGACCAAACAATGAACCAAGAATATCTCAGTCATCACTATTCCAAAGTTTTCCAGGTTTTATGCTTCTACTTGATGGAAGTAGATTTTCTCCTTTCTGCTCCTTTTCATTCTAGATTGGAGAACGTTTGGATTTAATTTGTTCCTTTCTTTTACAAATCAATGAAATAAAGAATGAATATTAATAACAGTGATGGAAATGACATGCTTGGATGAATGTTAGTTTGACACCAGTGTTTGTTGCTGGCCATTTTACTTTGAAAAGCATCAGCGGACAGAGCTTAACCCCCGTTCACACCGCAGGAACTTTTTTCACATACCCAGATTTTGAAAAACCCCGGACATTACCCGGGAAAAAAAAACTTTCCCTCTACCCCAAACTCTCCCTGGAAAAAGTACCCAGTAGTGGGCTAGGACTTTTCAGATTACCAGAACTTCTTGGGGGTGGAGCTGTGTGCTGGAGAACGCTGGTTGTTGGAGCACGCTCTGAGCGTTTATGTTCACCTGCCACGTTTAAACCTGCGGCTGCAAACTTGTTCAATTTCTACAATATTTACTTTGTGTTTTGATCGTTTGGACAATGAAACAAAGGAAGAGGATCGACCCTAAGTGGACGGACGGCGAGGTTCAGCATCTTTGGAGCTGATTTGATTTGAGGACGATGATGAGCGGGACTTCGAGTGGGCTAAACTAATGTTGGACAATAAGCGTGGGACAACAATCATAGCGCCACACGCCGAAACACAGTCGGGAGATGTTGAAGAAACTTGAACAAGATTACAAGAAGGTGAAGGACCACAAGTGTCTCAGTGGGTCCCACCGCTGTATGAAGCAGCGGTCTGAGCAGCTCGACGCCATTCTGGACCTCAGACCAGCATCTGGCACCACGACAAAGAAGGACTCAGCGACCTGGTTGCTCGCGGCCATGAGCTGAGATACGCAGGAGGCACTGGACCAGTGGAACAAAGGCAAATCAATCAAATATTCACTATTTAGTTTGTTACACGCTGTAACAGGAGTCAGTGGCACCAGACACTCGACCAGAAGCCCCAACCCTTTACTGATTCCTGTTTTGTTAATCTTATAGCTCTTTGTTATTGCACCTTTGAATTTTATTAGAAAATTCTGGCCTATTATCAGTCTGTTCGTTTACATGGCATCAAAATTAAAGTACAGATTAAGTACTGTGTAAATTGTGGGTAAGTGCAGTGCTGTCGTGCGGTTTCTTTTACGTCATCAGCCTGATTTTAATAAATTCTCCGGAACCGTGGCATGCGGTGGGAACGCAAACCACGCAGATCCTGGGAATGTTGGTGGGAAAGGGGCTCTTGTGAGTTTTCAATGGAACATGATCACAAAATGAAGGAGGAGACGACATGGAACCGTGACAGATGCCATCCAGCACTCTTTGGTCTGAAATTCATATTTCCAGAACCTCTTGACCATTGATGTTTTCATTCAACGTGGTATAAAGCACATGAATTTCAAACAACTAGTGCTGCCATAGTTTGGAAAATTGATCTACTGTACATGATAGTAAACTCAATACTTTTGGCCTTTTAGTAGGTGTCAACTCAGGCTCCAGAAAAACTATAAAAAAGGAGAATATTTCAATATTTTGTGGCATTTTAAAAGATGCAAAGATCAATCCATCAATCACAAACGCAGTCGGCAAGACCCACAATGACACAAGTCTGCTTAGATTTAAAGGGACCCACTCTGTCACTGACGCCAGCAAAGACACGTCACATTTGCCTCCATCGTTGAATGTGACACTACAACACTACAGGAATTAAAGGATTTCTGCCCTAACAAGGTACAGAAAACCATATTCAAGCAATAATCTGCAGCAAGCTGGATTAGTGAGGCTAAAAGTCATCTACAGTCCTCAGCAACATCAGCAGCACTTGTGCATCAAGAAGCACCCGGACCTCTTTCGGAACACCCGAGCTCGGTCCGAACCCTCAGCTCATTAAGACTGTGGCTCTCTCAAACAAACATTCTGAACATAACTGCTTAACTTTTAACTATTGGCCTGCTTTCCCCCTCTTACAATCTTTTTTAAAATTTATGATTTAATGTAATTTACACCAATCAGCCATAACAATATAACCACTGCATTGAATATAATGCAAAAGCCCTGCAATCCACCTTCCCTTTAGGAGTTTTATGTTGAATTTTTGTGATGCTGTCCAACTGTACTGGGTTACACTGGGAGGTGTCCCTAATATTCTGGCCATCCAACTTGTATATGCTAAAGTAAATCACTCAAAAAGTCTCGTCTGTGGTTCATCTAACGGAGCCTCTGTGGTTTCTTATGTGGTAGTTTAACAAGTGCAGGCGTCTCAGGCACTTATATCCATGACGCATTCACTGACCCTCCAGCTGACCAATGAGAGATGAGGTGACCTCCAGAGGGCAGGTCTCACCTTTCCTCCCTTTTAAATTCCCTCATCGTGCAGGCATATCATATCATCCACTGAACTTCATAACAGCAGAATCTCTCCATTTCTCAAACAATAAGCCTGATCCATTTTTAATCCCATTACAGCCTGATGAGTTTATTCTTCAAGCAATAAAAGTTTCGCGCAAGTATGAAATCTATCGTGTTAAAACATGATACGGATCCATCTTTATTTTTATTGCATGGCGGCATTACGCTTCCAGAATACTCTGAGATGTCCCCAATGCTTTGGTCATCCCACTCATATGCATTGAGTTGCCAAAATATAAGGAACATGTAGAAGTTTTAATGTCATGGCTAACTGATGTACATGAAACTGACAGTAACATTCGTGACAATGTTAATGTGAATGAAAAAGACCCATCACTGATCCCTGTGTGACACCCCTGTAGATGGCAGAGGATTGGTATTAGGACAGTAATTGTTAATGCAGTTGAACTGTCCTGGGTTATACTGAGAGCTGTTCCTAATATTTTGGTCCCCCCACTCGTATTCATTAGATGACCAAAATATTAGGGACCCCTCTCAGTGAAACCCAGCACAGTCAAAAAGCGTCACAAACTACAGTCCCAATAACAATCATTCAAACATGTCAACACCTCTCTCACACACATTCAATCACATTTCAACATAAAAGTCCTCCTGAGGGGAGAACTGATTGCAGGGCTGTTGGATTATACTCTAGGATAAACATGCGGTGGTCATCATGTTGTGGCTGATCAGTGTTTACTGTCGTTTTAAATGCCTTCCTTTGCCACCGTGTCTGAAAGGTGCCTTGAGAATGAGGCTACCGAGTCGCGGCTATAACAACAGCTGAGCTTCCACTTGCCCAGGTGGGTGCAGCGGGACTCCCTCCACCACGCTGGGTCCACACTCAGCTGAAACATCAGCCAGCTGAGAACCCGCAAGCATCTTCTAAGTTGATCACAGATCAGCTCCGTGACTCGCAGTGATCTTGCACCAAAGCTGTGAGCAACTACAACGCTCGCGAACACTTTAATTTTTTTATTTTCAATGTTACGGCTTTCGTTGGCGGTCAGAATCTATTGGTTTTCCGAGTAACTATTAGCAACGCGAGTCCCCAGGTAGCGAGCGAGGAATGAGGAAACACCAGCAAACCAAACTCGCTGAAACCACGAGGGTCACCCGCTCCTAATGCTAACACCAAGCTAACGCTAGCTTCCCTCCAAGCTCCCACCCCTTCGTTGCGGATTTGTTGTCCACAATTGACGCAGCTTGTTGGCGGTTGAGTTTATTCATTCCAGGGCGGATTAATCCACCAGCGTCGTTTACATCGCGACTGCGCTGCCCGATCTGTTAGCTGTCTTACATGCTAACCGTTAGCCCCGGTGGTAGCCTGCTAACTCCGTCACTCGCTACAAAAAAGCAGCTGGGACTGCGCACACGTTTTAACTTGAATTCATGTAATATATAACCAAAGAAAACACAACATTTGGGCTATTTTTTGGTTCTCTGGGTGTCTTGTCGCGAACGATAGCCGGAGTAAATGGCGGCTCCGCGGCTGGAAATCGCCGTTACAACAACAACAGCAGCAGCGCGTTGCGGCTAAGAGACTCACCAACAATCCCCGCAGCAGAGTTAGCTATCTAGCTGTCATTAGCTGGCTAGATTTCCCCGCGTAGCGTCTCTCCGAGGAGACACATGCACCACTCGTACTTTATTCAACGAGAATTAAGCAGCTTTGTCACTTTAGCCACCAGCAGGCGCCATTATGACGGTTCTTCTTCTCGGCCCTGCAGAAAAGCACGCTGGGAGATTTTCGCCAAGGGCGGGAGTCAGCGCTGCTGACGCAAAGGATTCTGGGATATGACGTTTTCCCCCGTACAGGACAGGAGGCGTGTTTGTGGAAGGTTCATTAGTCAATCCTTTTTCCATCCGAAGAACACCTTTTGCTTTTTAATTTTTGTTTTTCCCCCCGTATCAAACTAACCGTCTGAGTTTTTATCAGTATCTCGGAATTTTTCACATCAGCTCCCATAATAATTGCGTAATCGAAATTGTGTACAGCAAAAAATGGATGTCCCCATTGAAACCCACTATGACTGAAATGTTTTGATCCCATGGGAAGGGAGTTTTGAAATGTGACACAACACAAAAAATAAGATTGCAAAAAAAAGAAAAAATCGGTGTTGTTGCTAATTGGTGAATGTGTGACTCAAAACGAAACTATGTAAAGAAACAAAACTGGTTAAATATTTAAGTGAGTGAAAGTAGAAAAATAATATAAATGTATAATACTTTGGCAATACATGGCAGTTTTTTGATGCAGACATTGTTTTCAAATCAAAAAACACCAAAGTGCTGCACAGTCACACCATAAAAACCTATAAACGACAAATATACATATACGGAGATCGACTTGCATACTTCGATGGGATGTGTGGTTGCAAAAAAGGTCAGAGTAAAAAAAAAACAATAAAAATCTTAAAATAAAACAATATAGTGGGAGTCGTTGGAGGGTGGCCGGAGGGTGGCCGGAGGGTGGCCGGAGGTCGGTGGCGGCGTCTCAGATGCGCCCCCCTCTGCCCTCAGCCCCCCTGCGCATTCTGTTCTGAAGGTTATTTCAGGCCTGTGGTGTCATTTGGGGGCCCAGGAAGTGTTTCTCCTTGTTACCCTGAGCAAACTTTCCAGCTGCGTTGCTCAGCATCAGCTGCCAGCTCGCCGTACCTGAGGCTCTTGTGTCCGTAGGCCTCCTCCATTGCATCCTCCCAAGGCACAGTGAGTTCCATGATGTAGGCGGTGGTAAGGGGTACGGACCACAGCACGAGACCTGGACTGAGCTTGGTGGTGGCTATCTCTGCAGGGAAACAGAGCCTTTGGTTTAGATCTGCCACCAGCCCTCCGGTTTTGTGCCCCTCCACAACTGGCCGTGGTCCAATCTTACGCTGACCCTTGGTTCTCGCTTCTCCCTCATGGATGAAACCTCCTGCTGATGCAGGAACTGATGATACCGGAGGTAGGGCATTGGTGTTTTCCTGTTTGGCCTCCGCTGCTGCTGCTAGACACCTCAGCACCTGATTGTGCCGTAAGGTGTAACGGCCTTGTGTCAGGCTTGTCTTGCAGCCCACCAGAATATGCTTCATGTTTGTTGGAGATGGGCCTAAAGGGCACATATGGTCTTCTCTGAATACCATTGTTTTGGGTTACTGGGAGATGGTAGGATGTCGTACGTAGCTCGAAGGATGAAGCTGGTCTGAGATGCTTCCATGTCCCAGAGCTCTCCACAACATGGAGGTCTCCTCCTTCATTCTTGGTGGTTTGATTTTGATGCCATATGATGTGAGTGTGCTCCAAGCATCCAGAAAAGCCTGAAATCCCTGCTTTCTTTTTTTATGTTGGATTGTGATTGAATGTGTGTGAGAGAGGTGTTGACATGTTTGAATGATTGTTATTGGGACTGTAGTTTGTGATGCTGTCAGACTGTGCTGGGTTACACTGGGAGGGGTCCCTAATATTTTGGTCACCTCACTCATACGCACTCGAATGAGCAAATAATATTAGGGACACCACGACTACTACTGCTACTGCAAGTATTACAACTGCTACTCCTACAGGTACCATGGTTACGACTGTTGCTACAACTACTAATTTTGCTACGACTACCACAAATACCTCTACTGCTACTGTGGTCATCCCACTCATATGCATCAGGGTGACCAGAATATTAGGGGCCCCTCTCAGTGTAACCCAGTACAGTTCAACAGCGTCACAAACTACAGTCCCAACAAAAATCATTCAACAATCAATCAGATGTTTGAGGAGTTTGGGGATCACAATTTCATGAACTTGGCAAAACATTACATGCACAAATGTCTTAAAACCCATTCCAATATTTACTACATATCTAAACAAGATAATACAAAATATAACTCTGAAATATTAGAACATTATTGTCATGAAAATGTATCTTAACCTCCAGCTATTTGTTTTATTTAATTTGATTTCTTCTCATCACATAATTCCTTCTTATTGTTATCATATTTATGTGCTACATGTGTTTCAGTGTGTTCCACATTGTCTGCACTCGCTCAGCTGCGTTTGTTTTATTTCTCTTTTTCTTTTTTTTTTGCTAGATAGATGAAAAAATAAAATAAAACGAAAGCTAACGGTCGAAGCCTCCGCTGCACAGGGTCACCTGAAGGGCTCCTCACCTAGCAACGGCCGGTGACGTCACTCCAGGGCCGTCCAATCAGCGGGGCCCGCGCTGAGAGGGCGCGTCACACTCCTGCTCGCCAACCGTCGCCGGTAAGCTCGCCGAACTCCCGCAGCGCCGGAGACTTCGGTGGGTGGTTTACCGGCTCTGCTCTGCGACTCACCGGGCCGCGGGTCGCGGTCTGATCCGAGGTCGTCTCGCTGTGACCGCGTCTTATCGTCTCCGTTCACCGACCCCCGGCGGACGCTAGCGAATTAGCTAGCTAACACACTAGCTAGCGGGCTAGTTAGCAGGCTAGCTAACGTGAACTTGACGCGATGTCCCGGAGAAGAAAACGGAGCGTCCTTCAATGCCGCAGTAAAGTCGCATATTTAGTTTCATATCCGACGACACTAATAAAATGATAGCTAATAGCTTAAACAGTAAAAAAAGGTAATAATTTGAGTGTTTTTGTCAAAAGTAATGACCAAAAAAAAGCCGTAATGTGTTTAATGGGCACAACTGGGCTCCCTTTTCTCGTTCAGCGACCTTCCTGGTGCTTCTAGGAAGCAGCTTTCTTCAACTGGATGGTGAAGACACTCCAATAACTAACGACTTAGTGCTAAAGCAAAGTTGAGTTTGTAGCGGCCTTTTGTCTGTGTGTGTGTGTGTGTGTGTGTGTGTGCGCGTGCGTGCGTGCGCGC
>CAAKHG010043376.1:0-20688 GCA_901007715.1 Dactylopterus volitans
TATGTCGGCCTTTGGTTTTTGTTTTTTTTTATCTTGTTTTGGGTTTTTTTATTATTTCTTCCAATGCAGCTTTTGTATTTGTAGTTTTACTGCTGTAAAGTGTCTTTGAGCATCTGTAAAAGCGCTTGCAAATAAAATATATTATTATTATTATTATTATTATTATCAAAGTAGCCACTGTTTCCACGGTTACGACGCCGTTACTGTTACTGACGCTAAAACGCGATGCGATGACGACGGGTTTGTCTCGCACTGTCGCACAGCACATTAAAATAGAGTAGATAAGTATGAAATGTTTTCTGTTTGTAATTTATTCTATTAAGTGTCCATTTAATTAATTAAACATATTTAATACTCAGTTTTATTATAAATAATTAAATATACGATTGAGTTGAAAGTCCTAGTAAGGTAGTAAAACATATTTGATCATTTAAAGACCTGAGTTGCACTTTATTAGCCTTATTTCAACGCCGCGGGCTGATTTGCCGCTCCTCCAGACCGGCTATAAACACGTTTAACTTTACACGCTGTCAAACGTCAATTTGTGCAAACTGATTTTTTTATTTGACGGATTCCCCGACCTTGATTCCGCATGGGTTGGCAATCGCATGCCGTGAGCAGGCAGCCCGAGGGGCCGGCGTTGGGAAACGTAATATGTCACGCCGGCTTGATACTGAATGCATTTGCTCCATAGCAGCAGTATTAGTGCCGATCCCCAGTCGGGGGGTTCGCCTACGTTAGCCGGTCAAAGCCAGCCTGACCCCCCCAAACGCCAAACGCCTTAACGAGACATCACAGATTTCCAAGAAAGGGAATCAAGTGTGGGGAAAAAAGGTGGACAATATTGGATTTTTATTTTTATTTTAACTGGCCGTGAGAAAGCCAAAAGTTCCTCATGACTCTCCAGATTTCCAGGTATTTTTTTTAATTAAAATTAAAAAAAAATAAGAAAAAAAAAACATTATTTTTTTATCAATATTGAGCTCAGGATTAGTCATCGCGATTATTGAGTGATTTTAGTGACAGAAATATTTGTATTATTGCAAATGTTGTAAACATCATGCTACTTTCACATCCATGTGACCCGTCGTCCTGCCGGCTAATGTACATATCTGTGCATCGATATTTAAGTGGAAACATGCGGTGTGTGTGTGTGTGTGTGTATACCTTTTAATGACTCGGCGGCGTCTGGACACGTCTTTGGCCAGTCGGAATGGGATTGAAATTTCAGCATGTCTGGTCGGATGCGGCGACGCATTTGCAGTTGCTGAGTCGACGTCGGGCGACTCAGGTTCTTCTTGGCGCTCGCGCGTTTCGCCGTAGCGTGTGTGTGTGTGTGTGTGTGTGTGTGTGTGTGTGTGTGTGTGCGCGCCATGGTGTGTTTTCAGGTGGTCGAACTAGACAGCTGCGCTGTGCTATCATTTTCCAGTGAATATCACCTGCCACTAAATCCCAAATATTCCCAGACAGCCGACGACGACCCGCTTTGAGGGGAGCGGCTCTTGGCCGTCAGACGCTAGCGTGTTTCGAGCGTCTTGTTAGCATCAGGCTACACGCTGCCGGCAGCGGCTGTGATTGGCTCAGGCAAGGGGCTCAGGCAGCGCTTGATTTTCTTTGCTGCTGAGCAGGTATATGCTATTTGCCCCCTGGGCCAAAAATCATGATGGTGATTAAAATTCGATTAAACGCGCGGCCAAGCCCCGCCCCCGTGCCCCCCCACCCCCCCGGCCCCTCCCTACTTCTCCTCTTCCAGCCATGACAGACAGTTTTTCCACAGAGGTCCATAAACAGGTCTCATCTCCCTCAGATATGACAAGCTAAGACACATCTCAGGATTTAAGGTGTGCCGGCTCACACACACACACGCGCACACACACACACTCCCCTGGTAATACTCTGAGAAACGTCCTGGTTTCCCAGCAGTGCCGGGGCTCGTGGCCAGGACCGACTGTCTGATGTCACGGCTCAGACGTGTTTTTTTTGGCTTTTATAGAGCCTAAATAGAAAACGATTACATGACTCCATCAATACTTCCCGCATCCACCGGACTTACGGGAAGAGGACAACGCGGCGAGGCTCATGCCGTTAACGCCGCTTTCAGGAGAAAAGAGATTTCGCAACGTTGCGCGCCGATCAAGTTGTTTTGGTTTGTTTTCCATGATTGGACTTCGAAAGTGTAAAGACCCTCCCAAACTCTGCTTAAGTTTGAGTGTGTTGCGGAGGTGATAAAGGCCCTTTTTTCCCCTCAGAGAAATCCCAAACAATCCACAACTTTGGTCGGGATTATGCTCACGTCGGGGGATCCCAGACACTCGGCTCGCCACCATTTGTTCCGATTGACGGGATTGGGAAAACAACGATGGCTTGGCTTCCCGCAGCACCCCCGCGCCGGCGGCCGCGGAAAGTTGTCCGGAAAGTGCGGAGCCGCGCCATCGGTCGGAAATCCTGCCTCAACCGCTGTGTCCGAAATCACCATTCCCTCCCACCTGCTCCCCGGTGTAGAGGACTGCACCTCACGTGCAGACGACCAAATATGAGCTCGTCGGCTGCAGGTTCAGCCTTTTTACTCGGGCGATTTCTAGCTTCCACCATTAATTCCACTTTGCGCATTGATGGTAGCCTAAACGCAATTAGTGATAAATAAGCACTGGTGTTGCGTTGACAGGCGCCATTTCCTGTTGGCGGCAAAGGGGGCAGCTGCCATTCATCTTCAATGGGAGCTGATGAAGAAGATAATGCTAATGCTAACGTCAATGCCAACTTCATTTATAAAGCACATTTAAAGTGCTTTAAGTGCTGAACAAAAAAAGAAATGCGATACAATAGCTATGTTAGAAAAAATATATAATAAAAATAATAATAATAAAAGGAGAGGCGGCCATAACAGCAGCATAAGACAAAAACAAAACAACAAGCAAACAGAAACCAAGGAATCAAAGCTTATACGGAATTGAAGGCGTCTGCGCATCTCTTATATGGAGAGGCAGATTATTCCGGATTATTCCAATGCTAAGAAAGGCGACCCGGCAGCGAGGGTAGGTCAGACGTTCAGGGTCGTTACCCTAGCAGGAATAGTCCCCACCCCCCCACCCGCATCGCCTGGGACCGTCGGATCGTCGTTGTCGCACCGCTCGTCATTTTAACAACCGCAGGACGACAAAAAAAAGGGGGGATCAGCGTCGGATCGGGAACGCGGTGAGGTCATCGCCGAGTCAAGCGGAGACTTGTCAAGGCCAAATGACAGGAACCGCAAGCAGGAGTGCTTCTTTTGTGCTGTTCCTTGAAGCGATTACTTTCGTTTTTTGCGATCAAGCAGCGTGAACTTAAGCGAAACCAAAGCTTCTCACTCCTGTTGCAGCTGTTATCCCCGATTACGACGAACATGCCTCTGATGTTTATCTTCCTGCCTTCCCAGAAATCTGCCCTTATAAATATACGGCGTGTGTTCATTGCCGGAGGCGTTAGGAGGAACCGGGTTCCCTGGGAATGACGCGGCCGAAACCTGGGCAATCAAACGCCAAAGTGTCGCTTGACCTTTTAACCCCCCGCATGTGCAGGAGGGGAAAGGACCCCAATATAAAACGTGGGTTTTTTACGGAAGAGGCTTCTTAAAGGGTCCAAAATCCGAAGATGTCATTTTAGGATTAGGAGTTTTGTGTGTCCAACGATCCAAAACTTCGAGGAACATCCGCTCAACACGGCCACGACCTCGGAGACGGTCGTCAGTGACCCCAAAAAAAAAAACGAAAACAAAACTACCTGCTTCACGACGATGTTATTGATCCTTTAATGAGCAGCGGGCAAAGGCAAGGCGCCATCATGCCACTTAATCCAGAGCAGTTTTGCTTTAAAAAACACCCAAAACGCTGACTCATTACTTACTTGTCAGCAGATTAATTGCTGAATCATTCGGAACTTTCGACGGCGTCGCAGCATCGAACGATTTAAAAAAAAAAAAAAAAAACCCGGGCTTCGGCCGCGCTGAGAATCCGTCTGGGCTCCGATGGGGTTTAATGAAGCGTCTCAAAAAAATGCAACTGAGCTGCGGCAAAGGCGAACGCGATCGTCCGCAGCACACACGCACACACACACACACACACAGTAGCATGGAGTGAACAGCCCGCGGAGGAGGAGGAGGAGGAGGAGGAGATGAAGTCTGATTGTGAGGGATCTGACGTGTCGTTTTTGTTGTGGTATTTTCCCAAAGATGGACAGAAAAACAGTCTTACGCAAGGAGAGTTTAGCTCCTCGCCAAGATTAGCATGCACGCTGGCAGCTTGGAAACCGCCCAGCCCCGACCGCTCTCCGTCAGGCCCTCTTCCCTCCCCGTCCCCGCGCTCCCGGCCATAATCTGTCCATTCGGCCGCGCGTCCTCGAGACGCGGCGATATCGGCCGTGAAATCGACCAGCGAGGTGGAAAAGATCCGACGCCTCATCGATTCAGTCGATCCGGCTTTTCTTTCTAATGTTCCGGGGCGGAGATCCGCTCCCCGCCGGAGGGACGGCGGGCCGCCGCTGAGGTCGGAGGTGACTGGAGAGCAGACGATTACTGGGAGTCACCGCTCGGAAAAAAAAAGAAAAAGAAGCAGGTTTATGGCCTCCTCCGCCCCTGTTTTTGTCTTTCCCGTCTGGTTTAAAGAGATTTCCTCGCTCCCTCCTCCATCAACATCTGGCCTCCTCCTCCTCCTCCTCCTCCTCCTCCTCCTCGACATCGCCACCACTATCAAAACATTTTCATACACCTCTCGTCCTTTTCAAGATGTCGGCCCTCTTCCGCTTCCTTTGCTCTCAGCTGTTTATTGTTTACTGGAGAAAAAAAAACACAACCCCTTCTTTTCCATGACACCCCACCACCCCCACCGCCTTCCTCCCCCGCCTCCTCACGTCTCCACCCTTCGCTCTCCTCACCTCCAGGCCTCGCCAGCTATCTGAGAGGGGGTGGGAGGGGGGAGACTATTTTGACTGTTATCCATCTCAAAGACACAAACAAACGCCTGTTTTCATCAACGTTTTATTCGAGTGAGGCGGGCAGGCTGCCGTTCCTTGGAAAAAAAAAATGTCTGTCTGCGTTCATGAACTGCAGTTTCACCCGTGACGGCAGACGCGCTGCTGCATGTCATAAACGTGGGCACGTGATTTTTTTTTTTTTGGGTCCCACTAATAGTGAAAATACTCCATGGCATGACTCATGAATGTTCAGGGACTATAACATAAATAAGACCTGTCTAAACGACAAATTTGATCCACATCAACATCCATATTAACATCATTCAAGACATTTTCATTGGATTTTGTGAACGCACGAAATTGCAAACAAAAAACAACTTCTGCAATCGAAAATGATTATTTCTAGAAAGTTTTTCTAGAAAGGATGGAATAAAAAAATAAAAAAAAAATTCACAGATCAGCCATGACATTAAAATCACATCATATTTTGCCATAGAATGTAATGCAATAACTTCTCCCTTCCTCTCAGGGTTATGCATAATACATAATATCCCAAAGTGGGGTGACCAAAATATTAGGGACTCGTCTCTGTGTAACCGATTACAGTTCAACAGCGTCGCAAATGTCAGGCCCGATTACAACCATTAAAACATGTCAACAAACATCATATCAATCTTAAATAGTATGGCGGGGCTGTTGCATTATATTTTAGAGTAAGCATGAGGTAGTTTACATGGTCGATGTGCAGGTATCAATACTGCATTTTGATTGGGCCGTGATGGCAGGACGACCCTAAACGGGGAGTCAAAATTCTGCTCGTTCACGCCGCACGTTTACCGACTCATTTTTTTTCGGGGCCGCAAACATCTTCCGGAGTCGGTTTTCCTCATCAGAGTGAATTCTTCTGTGAATCCACGCGCGGTGTTCGCGTCCTGCGCTGCCGCGGCGAGGTGGAAATTACATATGCGGCGTTCTGCCATGGCGAGATACATTAACGTGGTGGTGGGGGGGGGGGTATGAAGGAATGAATAACGCCCACACATTTTTCACCTGCAATTATGGAGCGAAATGTGTTTGTCACATACATTCACGTAATTATGGAGCCCTATTCACGCTCCTATGTACGTAAGCGCCTAATCAGAACACACCGACAGCTGGCAGTGTGTGTGTGTGTGTGAGTGTGTGTGTGTGAGTGTGTATGTGTGTGTGTGTGAGAGAGAGGGATTGGACGCACTGTAACCATGTGGCATATGCCTGTTTGTTTCATGAAAATGTGTGTATGTGTACGTGACTCTCAAATTGTCACCGCAAAACACACACGCACGCGCACGCACACACAAACACACACACTTGCGCAGTTTTTCATTGGTAATTACGGTCTTTCAGTGTGATGGATGATGCTCCTCATCGTCCGTCACACACACACACACACACGCAGCATTTTAATGAAGGCCTTTGATTGGCTGAGCTGGAGCGTGATTGACAGATGACAGTGCCGCTCGTCTGTGCCGAGCTTCAAAGTCTCAAAATCCCTTTAAGATTCATTACCATCCTGCGGCGACGGCACAAGTTCGAAATTATTGTAAGTTTTTTTTTTATCGTGATCCCGCAGGAGTGGCTATAGTTGCCATGGCGATGCATCTCTACTTTGATGAATCACACCTTAATAACAAATCTGTTGCTGTTTTGTTTCTATAATGTTTCTGTAACGATGTTCAAAAAAAGTCTCTGGAAACATACATTTCAATTTATTTATTTTTTAATCAAGGTGTTGGGAAATATCTGATTCAGCATCACTGATCTCATAATTACACTGATTGCTAATCAGAAATATGTTTATTGATATTATTATTATTATTGAAAGCAATCAAGTGTGTTTGCTTGGGGGAAATTGTGTATTATATGAGTATATAAATTCAAAACTACTCATTACAATAAACAGAACTAAAACGGAAATAATAAAAGCCGTTTAATTATACTGTTTTTAAAACAAAAGAATAATGTATATATAACTGTTTACATAATTATGATTATCTCCGATTCGATCATCTTGAGAGTCAGTGAAGCTGGATAAGATTAATTCTGATATCTAACTGTAACTCCACAAAAAATATTGATATAAAATGGTTCCTATTGAGCAAAAAATGTACAGATTATTGATGATTATTGATTTTTTGGGGCACTTGTGCTGGATGCTGGGAAATCCTCTTCTAAAAGACTGGATACAATACTTTGTTTTTACCAAAAAACACAACATAACGTCCTCATGTGTAATAGAACATTTTAGAAAAGCGTTGTGACAAAATCACAAACTAAAAAATAGAAATTAAGAGTCAAAGGATTAAGGAAATAAACTGATAAACCTCCTCCCCAGTTTAAACGTGTCCAGACTCCAGTGGTGACACACATGATGTCGACATGACACACAAATAAAAGCATATTCAGCACGCTCAGAATCACGTATTTGCATTTCATTTCTGGTCAGGCTTCTTCTTTGGTCATGTATTATTCCCTAAAACATAATTATTGTGAGAACGGTGGCGGGCCTCCGCGCCTCAGACAGGCGGCTGCAGCCAACAGACCATTAACTGCTATTTCATATTTGGGGGGAAAAAAAAGGTGTCGCCTTTAATCGCGCCGCAAATGATTTAAAAAAAACCCACCATTCCGGCCACTCGACGGCGTCGTTATAATTTGCGGAGAGCCGTCGCAGCCTCGCGCCTCCGAAATATTGATATGAGGACGGAAAATCCTTGCAAAAAAACAAATCTTAGATTATTTCGTCAGTATCGTGGGGCGGCTACGTGTGTGCTGTGATTCGCTGCAGCTGGACCGAGAGAATCGCTTTCTTCAAGGTTCACACACACACACACACACATGCACACGCGAGCGTGGAGGCACACACACACACCCACTCAGGCCCACCTCTAAAACCTCATCAATGCGACGTCAGCGGGGCCCTTTTTAGTTTTTCGGGCGCCGCTTTTTGTGCCGCCGCCTGCTAATTCTGTCCTCCGCTGCACGTTGGTGTCGTTCTGCCCGTCGGAGGCCTCCCCTGTCGGATGAGCCTGCTCATCCTCGCCCGTCCGCCTGCCGCCGCCTGCTGCTGGTGGGGGTGGGGTGGGGGGGGACTCAGTCACAGAGGTTTGTCACCTCCCAGTGGACAGACGGCCAATTGCACTCTGATGTCTGAGCCGGCGCTTCGTGGTGAGTCTGAGGTCCTCCCACTAAAATCGCTGTTTGAGCTTCCATCACCTCCGCAAACGTGTCATTGGGGTATCAGAGGGGCTGCTGGGGGATGTGGGGACCTCGGGGGGGGATAAGAAATATCGCTTTGGGACCCCCCACTTCACTGCACCCCCACGCGGGCCTTCCTCTGAATGACGCACTTGGTAATATTTAATATAATAGCGCTCAAAATAACATCACGATTAAAACTGTCCAGCCGCCAGTGAGTGATGCAGGTTGTTTTTGTTTTATCTATATATCATTATGACCAATGTAATAAAAAACTGTGTGTAGAATAACACATTTCCTTCTATAATTAGACACCTCTTTTTTTTTTTGACATGGATCAACCCACCTCCATCCCCAGATATCAGTGGGCGTGGCGTGTGTGTTCTCTTATGGTGGATAGCTTAATAATTTTCATTGAAAACTGAAATTTAATTCAATTAATTTAACCGATTTTCTATTATTTTGTCGAGGGCCCCTGTCGGTCATGGGCCCCCCGAGTCGTCATCACGTTTAGAAGCTGCCGCGAGACGCCGTCGCGAGGACGAAATCCTGCGTGAAGAAGCTCCCAGCAGAATAAATAAAGAAAGAAAATAAAGAACAGAAAAAAAATACCTCCGGCGAGTCAGAAGACAAACAGAGAGCAGGAAGCTCCGTCCTGGTGTTTTTTTTTTCGCTCTGCTTGTTTGTCCGGGGGAAGCCGCAAACACACACACACACACACACACACACACATGCACACACACAGACCAGCAGCACCTGAAGGGCCCAAACTGTGCGTTTTCATCGCGGTAATTATCTAAAGACACTCCGCACGCGAGCCGGACCACACCTGCATTCACCTCTTTCATCTCATTGCGGCGCCTAAGCTCATTTCTGCGCTTTAATATTGACTTTGGGCCCCTTTTGCTCCGAGTCGATTCCAATAGCCAAACGATGACTCAGCAGAACTAGCTGGACGCAATGTCGTTATTAATCTCTCACCACCCTGAACTAACCACGAAAATATATTTGGAGATAAAATGGGCAAACTTTTTTTTTTTTTTTTTTTTCTTTACAGATTTTTGATGATAACTTTGGGGGGGGTGTGAGACTTTTTGGAAACTCCTCTTTTCAGAGACTGGATCCATTTTGCCACAGATGATCTCATCACATATAATTACACTGTTTAAAAAAACAAACAAAAACAAAAAAACCCTGGAAACTTACAATGACGTCTAACCAGCCAGCCAATCAGAGAACAGTAGAGCTCAGAGGCGAATTCATCAGCCTGTCAGTGTTGTAACTGCTTTTCATGTTAATTCAGCCTTATTTCTTCAGCTCAGGAAAACAGAAAAAAAAAAAAAAAAAATCAGATGTTGTAAAGCCGCTTCCGTGTGTTTTCAGGCGCCTTCAGATCGGACGCCGCCATCGGCAGCTGACCTCAGAGCTGCTTGACCTGCAGGGGAGGAAGAGGCACCTGCAGCAGGAGCTGACGCGAGCGCCGAGCCTGCACGCGTCCACGGTGAGCGAGCGCGGCGGGAGGCCACCAAAAAAACTAAAAACACCACCGTCATGTCCGGGAGTGAGTCAGCAGGAAACTTTGCCTAAACGATATTTGGTGATTTCATCTCCGTTTAGTGTTTGTAGACTTTAACAAGTCAGTAAAAAAAAAACACCCAATTATGGGTAAAAATGCACCATGTTGTCATACACACATACGCAGGCAACAGCGTTAGCGGCGATTGTTTGCTTTTTTTTTTTACGACATGTTTTTTTTTTTAAAAACAAGTCGTAAAAATGGAAAAAAAAAACCAAACAAACAGAATCAGATCATATCAGCATGAGAAATACTTTATTAATCCCAGAGGAAAGTCTATGGTCACAGTTGCTCCGTGTCAGTGTGAATATGAAGATACAGGAAGGAAGTACTAGAATACAACAAAGAATACAACTAATATTGCAAAATAGAAATCAAATATATAAACAAATCAATAGAAACTATATTAAGTGGAAATTAAAGGTAATCCCTGGATGCGGAAATTGCTTTTTGTACAACATGGCGGTAGCACACTCGACTCGTGAGAAGGCCTCTCGTCATAACTGAGCAATAACGCAGTGTGAAGCGCGCGCGCGCGCGCACACACACACACACACACACGTTTTTATTGACTTCCTGAAGAGTCGAGGGCTTTGTAAGAGTTGCTCCTGTACGGAAGAGGATCAGGGCCACTGAAGAAAAAAAAATATAATTCTGAGAAAAAAGTCAGGATCCTGACTTTAATCTCAGAATTCTGACTTTTATATGATCCCTAAAAAAAAAAAAAAAAAATCGGGAGGATTTTTTTTTTCATTTCTGAAAAAAAGTCGGAATTCTGACTTTTCAGAAATGGAAAAAATGTATATATACTCCCAAAAAAAAATTTTGGGGGGGGGGTTTAAAAAAAAAAAAAAAAGAGAGAATTCTGACTTTAATCTCAGAATTCTGACTTCTTTTCGGAAATGAATATTTATTTATTTATTTGTTTTAAATTTTCAGCAAAAAATCAGAATTCAGACTTTTTTCTAAGAATGGAATTTGTTATCTTCAGTGGCCCTAATCTTCTTCTGTACCGACTGTTTTGATCCCGAAGCACGGCTGCAGAGGCGTCATAAACCAATCAGATCGTTGCGATTCCTCCAGATGGGCAGTTTGTAAAGCTCCGAAAGAGTAAAAATAAAAGAGTGGGGTGGGTTGGTGATGGCTCCTCTCCCCCCCCACAGTTGCAGCTGTCTGCTTGCCGGGAGCTCCAGGCCTCCATCACTGAGCGTCTGGTCCAGTCGGAGAAGCTCACGTTCCGCGGGGAGGCACTGAGCGCGCTCCGCGACCTGCTGACCCAAGACCTGCGCCGGTACCAGGAAGAGAGGCGGAAACTGAGCCTGTTCGCGCGGGAAGTGCTCCGAAGGCCCCACAGGTACCCGGAAGCGCCACCACAGAGACACATGACCGGTTGCCCCGGTGATTCGGGAGTTTTCTTAAATATCGAATTTCCTTCAGGTCAGGGACGGAGGGAGACCTCAACGACGCGGCGAGCCAGCGGAGCATGCAAGGGAAGAGCGAGCAGGAAAACAGCATGGTACGGTACCGCGGCGCGACCACACCCGCCTCCCAGCATCCTCCGAAACGGGCGGGCCGCTCCCTCGGCCTTGATCCGAAATGTCCTCTCGCCTCCTAATCTCCTCACCGATGGAGGGAAACTTCATTTCTCACTAATATTTGACATATTTAGTGAGTAATCTGACTACTCTCTGCGGTTTATGTGGCCGCGTGCGACGCCCCTCCGGCCCCGCTGTGTCGCTGCGCAGCGTCCATAACAGCTTAAATAGCAACTTTGCGTTGCCATGGAGGCAGCAGGGAGGCGGAGTCATTGTCTTAGTCTGAGTTTGACTTTTTTTTTTTACACAGAAATGTTTCCTCCGTCTTAATAAATTCGTTAAGAATTTGAGTATCATAACACACTTGATTCTAGACGCTGATACTCTATATTTCATGCAACTCTCAGCCTTTTCCATACACTCTATTAGGCATATTTCATAGAACCGCAACCAGCCTGTGAAATCTGAGGTTGGGCTATCCGACCAGGTGACTCCGCCCAAATTAGGCCCTCAGGGTCGAGCGGCTGTCAGGTAATCAGAAGGTGCCCGGTTGGATTCCCCGGTGAACGCCTCCTTGAGCAAGGCATCGAGGCTCCTAGCTGGCATCAGTGCACGAGTGAAGGTGTGTGTGTGTGTGTGTGTGTGTGTGTGTGTGTGTGTGTGTGTGAGAGAGAACGGGTGAGCGAGGCACCGGCAACGAGCGGCAAACGCGCCGCTGAGGCCGGTTGCAGCCCGTTTTAGTCGTTTGACTTGGCTCGGTCGTCCCTGGCAACGCCAACACCGTGCCTGAAATGATTTTGAAGTAACAAATGAGGCGTTTGAGGATGCGGCTGCGCTCCCCGACCTCTTAAAAAAAATAAAAATAAAAAAACAAAAAAAAAAAAAAACAATCGCAGATTTGATCAGAAATATTTGCATGAAAAGTTAATGTTTTTGACATCGACCGAATCTGCAAACCAAAATATTTCTGCTCGACAAAGAAAAGTTCAGGATGCATCACAGAAAACCTGTGTGTGCGTGTGTGTGTGTGTGTGCGCGCGCACGTGTGTGTGTGTGTGTGTGTCTGGCATCGGTCCAGCTGTTGTCAGTCTTTCTCAGACAGTTGGAGTAGGTACAGAGGAAACATCTGCCTGCTCATCTGGCTCTGTCACACACACACACAAGCACACACACTTTTAGTATCTTTCCCCCCTAACACACACACACACACACACACGCATATAAAAAAAAAAAAAAAGGAAGCATAATAGACTGACACAGTTGTGACAGGCAACGATGAGGGAAGAAACCTGGTTTGGAGTCTTATTATAACAGGAAAGCTGTCAAAGTGTCACCACAGTTTAAGTGGTGAAGCCTAAATACGAGCAGCAGACAGGCCCGGCTGCTGCCAACACACACGCACACACACACACACACACACACACACACACACACACACACACACACACACACACACACACACACACACACACACTCTGGATGGGACGATTATTATTTCTCTTTCTAAACTCCTTTTGGTTGACTGACTATGACGACATAATGAATAAAATCACAGCAGTCAAGTGGTTGCGATGCGACAGAAGCATCTCGGCTGTGGTGCGACGATGATTTAACGCTGTCTGGTAAAGCAGGTTGGCAGATACTATTTATTTAAATCTAATCTTTAACCTGTTTGCTTCTTGAGGAGTCCACCTGAATTTCAATATAATAAACCATTCCTTGAAAGGAACCCTGCTGCTGCGGTAAGGCCTCTCACCTGTGCCTCCCACCCAGGTGACCATGGACGACTTTGAGCTGTCCTGTAAGGGTCTGTACCGAGCCCTGACCATCCGGGAGAAGTACATGAGGCTGGCCTACCAGCGCTTCCCGCGCACGTCCTCGCAGTACCTGCGCGAGATCGAGGGCGAGAGCTTCAAGCCCGATGATCAGCCGCAGCCAGGTGAGGAGACAAAGCAGAGCTCCGCTCGCCGCGGGGAGGACGAGGCCTGGCGGTTCCTCTACCTCTAACCATGCTTGCATCTGCAGTCTTCACAGCTCCTCCCAAGAACGGAGAGGACCCTTTCGATAGCAAGGAGCTGCCCAAGAACCTGGGTTACGTTGCGCGCATGAAAGAGGGCCTCATCTACGTGTACAATGACGCTGCCGCCGCGGACAAGCACCAGCCCAAAGACCTGCCCCACCCTGACTACAACACCTTCATCGACGACATGAACTTCCTCATCGCTCTCATTGCGCAGGGCCCCACGTGAGTCACCCAGCACGGGATTATTGCTACCTTGCGCATTTTTGGAATCGGAGAGCAGCCATTTTCTCAGCTGTCACTCAGCGATTTTCTCCAGCCTCTCTACAACCCAGGTTTCGTAAAGCCACGCTGGGCATTTATCCCTTTCAGCAGATGGCACGTTGCCCTTGTAGATGACCCTTTGGCTTGTGAATTGCTAAGTAGTTAACCACCAGTTCTCAGTGTGTGGTCCCTGGGGCTCCTCGGAGGGAGCCCACGCAACAAGGCCAAACTGTGTTTTGATGGAACGGCAACTCATGCAGCTCGTGTCTGACAACTCTCACGGCGTGATGCTCCTCTGTGGTTTGCAGCAAGACCTACACCCACCGCCGGCTGAAGTTCCTCATGTCCAAGTTCAACGTGCACGAGATGCTTAATGAGATGGAGGAGATGAAGGAGCTCAAGATCAACCCCCACAGGGATTTCTACAACTGCAGGAAGGTAGCTGTCGTCAGCGCAGCAGACGTGCATCCGCAGAGACGACAAAGTGGAATTTCCGCATGTTTGACCTCCGCTAGCTTATCTGAAAACCGTAGAACTGCTTGGCTTTACAGCTCACACAAAACACACCACCAAGAATCCACAATCTACTTTGAGCACATCATATTTTGCAGCTCTGCGCCTGGTGTTTGGGTTTTGTTCTGGCTCCATCTTGTGGCCAGACAGAGTCATTGCACCCAATAATAAACCTCCCCCGTCTGCCGTCTCTGCGCCGTCACAGGTGGACACCCACATCCACGCCGCCGCCTGCATGAACCAGAAGCACCTCCTGCGCTTCATCAAGAAGTCTTACCGCGTGGACGCCGACCGCGTCGTGCACAAGCTCAAAGGCCGGGAGGTCACCATGAAGGAGCTGTTTGACTCCCTCAACCTGCATCCGTATGACCTCACCGTGGACTCCCTGGATGTGCACGCTGTACGTCACTGACTCAGCGTCGTTAACGGACGGACAGGGTCATCGCGGGAAAAAAGCTAGAGAAGTCGCTGACAGGCTTAGAAAGTATCAAAGTACATATTGTGCATACGAGTTTCAGACATCAGAAAGTATCCGTGGCTCCGTTTCAGCAACAATTTGTCGGGTTTCATTTTGTCATAACATCCATCCCGGGAGCCACGGAAATGCAAAAATCTTTCCCTTGATGCTGTCGAAACCTGATCTGGCTCTGAAAATCTGGGCCTGCAGACAAGAACCTCAAACCTTCTAAATCTCTCGCCTCTTTTGTTGCTTCTTTGCAGGGCAGACAAACCTTCCAGCGCTTTGATAAGTTCAACGCCAAGTACAACCCCGTGGGAGCCAGCGAGCTGCGTGACCTGTACCTGAAGACGGAGAACCACATCAATGGAGAGTACTTTGCCACCATCATCAAGGTCAGCCATTAGTGAGCAGATGCTGCAGACAAGGAACATTCCAGCGGTCGTAAATAGGTTGTGATGTTGAAATGACTCTCAAGGTGAAGTGGTGATAATGTTCCCTGTTTAGCAGCCTACAGATCTGTGATGCCGATCTTCTATTATGTGATGAGGTTCATGTCATCAGAGCCTGATTTGTGTGAACCAGGAAGTCGCCAGCGACCTGGAGGACGCCAAGTACCAGTACGCCGAGCCTCGTCTGTCCATCTATGGCTGCAACCCCAATGAGTGGACCAAACTGTCCAGCTGGTTCGTCAAGCACAGAGTCTTCTCTCCGAACCTCAAATGGATGATTCAAATTCCAAGGATCTAGTAGGTTTTTTGACTTCTGTACCCTCATAACGTCCATACAAACTGAGCCAGATGGCCAAATAGTTTCCCTGTTGTGGATGAATCACAGCTTCTACTTTGCTGTGTGATTTTTCGTGGGGGGGCGGCAGCTGTGATCTCATTTTGGATGTTTTGTCCCTCTTTCATCCCAGCGACATCTTCAGGGGTAGGGACTTCGTGCCGCACTTTGGAAAGATGCTGGAGAACATTTTCCTGCCTGTGTTCCAGGCTACCATCGACCCACACTCCAACCCAGAACTCAGCATCTTCCTCAAGCATGTGAGTCGGCTAAGGACAGACCGCCCTGTCATCAGCTGTAGCATTAGTTACGGGAAAGATCACCAAACATCTACCTAGGTGCAAAGGAGTTGACATGACCAAACATGTGGACAGCTCAAGCTGTGGGTCTTCAGCATGAACATGAATATTAATGACCGTTGAGATGAGGGAATGCAGCCAGTCACTACCGGCTACGTTCTCTCAAGTTCCACTGGCCCGAATAGCTCACGGTTGGCGTCCTCATGTGTAGGTGACGGGTTTCGACAGTGTGGACGATGAATCCAAGCACAGTGGCCACATGTTCTCCACCAAGAGCCCTAAGCCAGAGGAGTGGGACATTGTCAAGAACCCTTCCTACACCTACTACATCTACTACATGTATGCCAACATTGCTGTGCTCAACCAGCTCCGCAGGTCAGTCACTTTGTCTGTGTTGTCTTATCGAGAGATTCACGCGGTACCTTACCTTTACCGCTTGTTTATGGCTCATATTCCCTGGAAAAAGTCACAGTCAAGGGTGGGAGTATCACAACACTTATGAACTATTGCTTTTAAGCCGTAAGAGCCCACTGTGACGCTGCTGTCACCCGCCTTTTAAATATTCTGGAAGGTTCCTCGAACTGCTTCACACTTGACGCTGCCTGACGCTTGTTCCTCTTGTTCCTGTCTCGCAGACAGAGGGGCATGAACACGTTCATGTTCCGGCCTCACTGCGGGGAAGCCGGCGCCGTCACCCATCTGTTGGCCGCCTTCATGACGGCTGACAACATCTCTCATGGCCTCAACCTCAAGAAGGTCAGTCGGTCCGCGTGAATCGGACGGCAGCTTCGATGCACAATCCCGCTTATCATAAGGTGGCCCTTGAATGCAGCAGTCCGAACAGACTTCTCCGCTGTTCCGAACGTCAGACCTGCGCAAAGTATTCCCAACAAAGGATTTCGTAAATCACAATATGATCAAGATGAGAGAAGATTGAACTGCATCTGATGTCACATTCATCAGATTTGACGTCATGCACTTATAAATTAAAAGATTATTCCAGGACGGAAGCCCTAAGACACAGTGCCAAGTGCACATTTATCCATATTTAACTGCGTAAGCACTAATATTTTGTTTGAAGTCTTAGAGATTTGTTACAGAAAACTGCATCCAGAGCAGAAACATTAGATGTATTTCTTCTTTTGTGGCCTCGCTGATGGGCGATTTTCAATTCCAAGTATAACACTGACTCGAGTTGACTGGAGCCGAGAGTGGAAAGTGATCACATCCATCAACCCTTATCCACCAGAGTCCCGTGCTGCAGTACCTGTACTTCCTGACCCAGATCCCCATCGCCATGTCCCCTCTGAGCAACAACAGCCTGTTCCTGGAGTACGCCAAGAACCCCCTGCTGGAGTTCCACAAGAAAGGCCTGGTGGTCTCCCTGTCCACCGACGACCCCATGCAGTTCCACTACACCAAGGTCCGAGCGCACGCCGAGGCGGAGAGTGATGCCGCGTTGTGTACATGCCTACGCGCTTTAGCTGTCCGCGCGTCTTTATACTCGCATCCTGCAGGCAAAGGCCTCCACAGCACACGCAAACAAATCAACACAGCTGCCTTTAAATACAAAATCGGCTTGATGTGTCACACATGGCTAATAGACGCGGGTTCTTCAGAAGGGCACTCGTTCGGTGATGCCACCCATACAAACGCGTGCGCTTCAGCCGCCGGTAGCTTCGCCTGCAGTGACCGAGCATCAGTGTCATCCTGGCCTTGGTGTCTGCAGGAGCCCCTGATGGAGGAGTACGCCATCGCAGCCCAGGTCTTCAAGCTCAGCACCTGCGACATGTGTGAGATCTCCAGGAACAGTGTGCTGCAGAGCGCCCTGTCTCATGAGGTAAAACGGCGGGCAGATCTGTAAATGGGCTGTGATGCTGGGTAGCGTGAGCGATGTTTCTCGCTGGACCTTCGAGATGCACTCACCGATCATTTTATGAGGTTCACTTTGCTCATTCCGGGTTTGACCCCCTTTTTCATTCGGAACTGCCTTAATTCTTGGTGTCATAGATTCAACAAGTTGCTGGAAACCTTCCTCAGAGGTTCTGGTCCGGCTGCACATTCATGATATGCATCTGCTGTTCCACCACAAAGGTCCCTACTGGACGGAGATCTGGTGACAGTTGTGGCCGTTTGAGTTCAGTGAACTCATCGTCATGTTCAAGCAACCACTTCAGAGATGATTTGATCTTTGTGACATGGTGTGTTAGCTTGCTGTCAGTAGCCATCAGAAGATGGTCCCCCGTGGTGATAAAGTGATGGGCATGGTCAGCAGCAACGCTGAGATCAGCTGTGGTGCTTCGATGATGCTCAGGTGGAAATAAGGAGCCCAAAATATGCAAGAAAAATATCCCCCACCAGCACCGGCCTGAACCGTTGACACAAGCCGGGATGGATCCAGGCTTTCATGTTGTTTACGCCAAATTCTGGCCCGACCTGCCAGATGTCGCCGCAGAAATCCAGACCCCAGTAGATCAGCAGGTCTAAGTATTTCAGCAGAGCCCGCCTGGCACCAGCAACCATGACATGTTTAAACCACCTTTCTTCTCCATTCTGATGCTGGTTTGAACTTCAGCAGATCATCTCGATCATGCCTACATGCCTAAATGCATTGAGTTGCTGCTATGTGATTGGCTGACGAGAAACTTGCATGAACGAGCCAATGAAAATGTGTACCTAACAAAGTGATCGGTGAGTGTATCTGTGTTCCTGTTCACCTTGTTTGTTTTTAGCGCACTCGCACCTACTCTCACCAAACTCTTACTCGCAGCAAATCATGCCTATGTCTTTTAATCCTGTGCCCCAGGAGAAGAGCCACTTCCTGGGTTCGGACTACCTGAAGGAGGGTCCAGAGGGCAACGACATCCGCAAGACCAACGTGGCCCAAATCCGGATGGCGTTCCGCTTTGAGACCCTGTGCTACGAGCTCAACCTCATCAAGGAGGGCCTGAAGGCCGAGTAAACACACGCCACCTCATCACACTTAGGACGGGGAGTCAAGCGGCATCGTGCCCAGAAAAGCCTCGTTTTCCACCGTAACCCCTAAAAACTTCAAGAAACTGACCTTCAACCACGTCCGTGTTGGCTCATCAGGAGCAGGAAACTAGTACTCACTGAATATCAGCTGCACTTTATGTCCAGTTGTCGTCATTAAGTTTAAACATCACATGTAAGAATGACAGTGAATAAAATGAGAGAGGGGGTGTGGTTATGTGATATTTTCTCCGCTGACTGATATTTCAAACAGGTTTCTGTGACAGCGGTAGTCGCAGTTTCTGCACGACGGCACAGACACAAATCTGCATCAGCAGAATAAAGAGGAAGAATGTGTGTCACACACACACGGAATAACGCTTTTGACCTGGTTTTGTTGCATAATGCAGGGATTCCCAGTCCTGTTCATGGCCCCACCCCACCCCCCCACCACACCCCACATGTTCCAGATTTCTCCCTGCCCCAGCACACCGGATTCAAATCACTGTTGTTGTCAGCTTCTGCAGAGCTGATGATGAGGTGTCTCAGAGCAGGGAGAAATCCAGACCATGTTGGGTTGGGGGACCCCGAGGACCAGGACTCGGAAACACTGGTCTAACACACGTACGGTGGGGGCCCCCCCGAGGACCAGGGCTGGGAAACACTGGTCTAACACATGTACGGTGGGGGCCCCCGAGGACCAGGGCTGGGAAACACAGGTCTAACACATGTACGGTGGGGGCCCCCGAGGACCGCTGCAGGACCCCACCAATCCTCGACCTCAGAGCAGTGTGGTGAATGTATCTGTGCTGAATCTCAGCCTGGACTCGACCCTCCGGGACGAAGCTCAGAGCAGAGACGCGTTTGATAAACGACTTTATCATCTCGCAAACAAATTCGAGGGTGTTTAAAACCAGTTCTGCCTGAGGCCCTCGAGTCTTTCAGCAGAAGGCTGATCAGAAATAACCGACAGCCTGTCTGATATACTTTCATCTATTGTATTTCAAGCTCGGCCGACCTTATATTTACTTAGTTACTTAACTATTTTTTATTTCTACAATTTTTCTCAATATCTGCTGCACAAAATGCAATTATGACTCTGGGACGATCTTTTTTGCAGTTGGAGGATAAACGGTATCAGCACGGCGCGTGTTTACCTCCTACTCCCAACACGTCCTGCGTCATCTGGCTTTACCGAAGCGTCAAGTTTCCGGACTTTTGTTTTATTTAAAAGAAATAAATATATATATACATATTTAAAACAGGGTGTTTTCCAGTCGGGCCTGCGCGCCCGGGCGGCGCTGCGGTGCCGCCGCTCCTCACGCAGCGCCGAGCGTTCCCACGGGGCCGCGCGCCTCTGACAGCTGCGGGCTCGCGCCGATGACGTCTTCGCTCTCGGCTCGGAGGACTCGACGAAACTTTCGCGCAGTCGCAACCGCGTCAAGCCGCGCAGTTTGCGGCCGCAGTCGAGGCGGAAGTCGGCCGCGGAATAAAACTCGCGGCGACCGCCGACGAAGACATTCGCCCCCGAATGTCGACGGCAAGCAACTTTACGAGTGTTCTCGCGCGGGCCGCTGAGGAGACGTAAAACGCGCGAACGCCGAAAACACAAATACACGAGGATGGCGCGAAGACGACGCGACAAATATCGCACTTGCGCAAATTGGAGATTTTATTTTGGAGGTTGAAACCGGAAGCGGGCCGTGATTTTCGGGGCGGCGCGGCAGCGGCGCGGCAGCGGCGCAGGGCGGAGGGCTGTCCGGCCCCGCCGCCTCTCGTCTTTGACCGCTTTCTTTGTTGTTGTTGTCGCCGCCGCCGCCGTCGTCGCCGCGCGGTTTCCGGCGCGGTGACGCGCATCGGCACGGAACGTCCAAAGTTTGTTTTCCCACAAGTTTGGACGCAACTCTTCCCCGACGCGACTCTGACTTCGCCCAGGCGGCTGCGCTCACCGGGCGATGCGCGCGACGGGACTTTTCTTTCTTTTTTTTTTTTTTTTTTACGTGACTCGTTTTCCAGGCGGAGGAGACGAGCGGTGAGCGGGGACCGCGGGTTCGGACGTCCGAATGGGGGGAGTGATGAAA
>CAAKHG010043377.1:0-12068 GCA_901007715.1 Dactylopterus volitans
TCAAATGTGAGCGCAGCTGCTGCTGCTGCTAACTGTTTGGTTCCGTGTGTGTGTGCGTGTGTGTGTGTGTGCGTGTGTGTGTGTGCCTGAACAGGTCAGGTTCATCTAAACGGCTAATTGACTTTGACACCTCCGCCTGCACCCCCCCCCCCCAACCCCCTTTCTCCTCGTCCCCCTCCCGCCCTCCCCTTCCCCTGCCGTCCCTCGGCGCAGACCGCTAGCGGCGGCTCCCAGCTGCGTTAGCCCCGCGCCAGCGTCGCCATGTTCGCCGGAGCCGCCAGCGCGTACACTCGGGCGGCATCCTGGGTCGCCTCCCCGGCTAGCATGCTAGCCACCGCTGGCCAACGGCCGGAGGGAGGGGGGCGGGCGCTAAGCTAGCCAAGTTAGCCTAAGTTGATTTATTTAGCGCGTCCGCGGCGTCGACCGGCCGCAGGGGGCGCGCCGCACCGCCACGCAGTTGGCTTTTCCCCCTCTCCGTTTTGCGGAGGAAAACCAAACGCGCCGCGTCCTGTTTTTTATCGCGTCGCGCGGCGCAGGATAGTTCACCTACCCGTTGGCTTGAATCATCGTCTCGTCCATGTCTCTCTGCGAGCGGAGCGGAGCCGCTCGCTGGTTGGCTGCCGGCGTCGATCGCTGACTGCGGTAACGTCCGCAGGCCGCGTCGCCATTGGTCGAGGCGGGCTCGAAATTGCCGAGCCGCGATTGGCGGAGAGTCTCGCCCTCAGTTTCCATTGGCTGCTCCGGGCGAAGAGGTGTACACATCTGTTGGGACAGAGCGAGTCGGCTGCGAGTTGCGGCGCAGCAGACAGTCAATATTGGTTATTGTCGCGGTCGCTGCGTGACTTTGTCTCACGTTCTCCGTCACTTCTTTTATGAATTATTTATATTTGTGCCCCTGACGGCTTTATCGGCTCGCGCTGTTATATATATTCTTGGAAATGGTAGCAATAAAAAACAATAATACATTTTACATCCCATCACATTTGAAATAGAGGAACTCTACTTTCCAGCTCACTGCATTTGCATTATTTTTTTTCAATTTACACCAAAATTAAATATTATTAAGATTTTTTATATTTAAAAGCAAAAATGATAAGCTAAGTCTTGTTTTCCCTACTTGCTTTCCTTACCTACGCCAGTGGCAAGCAAATTGTAATATGTTATTATTGTAATATAATATTATTTTTCGTACTTAAATACATTTAAGAGGTCCGACATCTTTTTTTCAACAAAATAATATGTTCATAGATAGAATTTCCCAGAGGGCAAATTAGGTTGTCATGGCAGCAAAGAAACATGAGATACAATGACAAAAAAACAAATAGGAAAAAGTGCAAAAATACAATAAAGGAATATAAAATATGCAGAAGCCAGATGGTGTTTACCTCTATTTATCTATTTATTGCAACAGTTTTTCACACACATGTTTATATATTTATACTGCCTCATCTTCTTTTGGCCTGGTTCGTGGCCGATGCATAAAAGGAATCGATCTATCTATCAGGCGCAGACTCGAGGTTTAAGCAATTTCCCCCGAATGAAGTATCAATAACGTATTCTGGTTCGGAGGGTTTTTGTCATGTGTAATTTTGTGCTCGCTTTGATTAAACACAGCTTTCAACAGAATATGTGGACGTGACATTGTGGGGCGGTCGGGCTCGTTGATGAAGCGGGAGCTGCTTTTGCAATTCACCAAATTGCCAAAAATGTCCTGGAGCAGCCGGACGAGGTAAGTGAAGTAAACTTAATAAACTGAGGAACGAGTCAAAATAAGAAACAATCAGCGGTGGAATGTAACATGATAATAAAGTACATTTACTCAGGTACATAAGTGAAATTCAGTTTTTAGATACTTGTACATTTCCCTTTTGGAATGATTATTTTCACTCTCCTACATTCCAGAGGGAAATATTGTACATTTTACATTTTATTGATGCTTTGGATACATTTTTAGATAAAACCCATCAGATCTGAAAAATACCAAAATGAAAATATTTAACATTACACGGATGTTTCCAGCTTTTGAGTCATGTGTCTTTTGTACAAAATCAGTGTGTGGACGTGTGTCTTCTCGTCATGTTTCAAACATGACAACATGTCGATGGCTGTAAACAGTATTGCATTTATAACTGCAGTATTCGTAGCTGTATTGGATTTATTACGAAACTTCTCCCCTACGAATAACTGGCGTATTCGAGCCATTATGCTGCAATTTAACACGATTCAAGTGAGATGAACAGAGCTAACTTAACTTTATCATATTAAATAAAACACGTTTTTCCTTTAGGAACATAAACCCATCAAGCGCGACATTAAAACTACTGCAAAACTGTAACTTCTGATGCTGTTGAACTGCACTGGATTACACCGAGAGGTGCCCCTGATATTTTGCTCACCTTAATTCATCTGTGGTGACCAAAATATTAGGGACACCTCCCGGTATAAGCCAGTGCAGTTCAACAGCATCACGAATTAGTCCCAATAACAATCATTCAAATATGTCAACACCTCTCTTGAACACATTCAATAAAAATATAACTTTATTGCAGCATTGTTGCATTATGTTCTCTGGCATTTGAAGATGAAAAAAGGTTTAAAAAAAGTATTTGTTATAGCGATGCTATCATATTGTGAGCTCGTATCCTGGGGTTGATGAACACTCTGACGACGTCAGCTGAAAACTCAATGAATCGCGATGACAACTGTATTGAAAATACAATTTATTACACTGAGTAATAAATACATACAAAGATGCAAGTAACAGCATTTTCCTTTTTTTTTTTTTTCTCTTTTTTTTTTAATACCAAAACCAACCCTCAACACGAACAAACTGACGCATTTCGGTACATCGCTGTCCCCCACGCGCGCTGTCGCGTGTGTTTACAGGAGTCTGGAAATCAGACCGGGTACTATCAAAAACGGCCCCCCTACCCCCACCCCACCCCCCACCACCTCCCCTGTACAAGCCATGCAGTGTCTACACTTAACCCATGGGCCCGTTTCACATGCAGAAATCAAATTGTTATTATCATTTTTTTTTTAAATATGACGTCAAAACTGAGGGTCCTGAAAAGTGGGGGCATCATAAAAACACACAATGTCCTCCCATTTTTGAATTTGAGTTATCCACAAATGATTTAAATGACCTCCCGCGCCCGCCCGCCCGCCCGCCAACTCGCTCATCCCCTCCTCTGCTCATTTACTTTCCTCTCAAAGGAAATGCCATGCAAGTTTAGTAATTTTTTTTCTTTTTTTTTTCTTTTTTTTTTGTTGTTGTTGTTGTTGTTGTCATGAGACGCACACCGCTGACGTTCTTCTTGTGCTTGAGGAATAGTGTGTGAGTGTATGTGTGTGTGTGCGTGTGCGGCGGCTAGGACCTGGCGTTCCTCTCCGTCTCCGCCAAGCACTCGCGCACCAGCCCCCTGGCGTGGATTATTCCTTTAGAGGGGGGGAGAAATAAAAAAACACACACACAAAGATAAGACAATTAAAAACAAAAACACGAATGGCGGCGGCGGCCGCTGGCTCGCTCTTCTTCTCTACCTCTTTTCAGCCTCTCCATGGCGCTCTTGCTCCCGGCGTACGTGGGCCTGATCTCCTTCCCCAGCTCCTCGATGATGGCCAGCAGCTCTGCATATTTGTTCTGAGGCACTTGGCTTCCAGTCGAGCCCTGCGGCCAAGAGCAGAGGGCCACGTGCCGTGGGGTCAGCGCCGGCGGCTCCACCAAAGAAAAAATACACCGTTCCATTCGCTAGGACATGGTCTTTATTGGGTAACTAGAGGGGGCGCTCTAGTTACCTTCTAATCAGCTCCTCCTTAAATGTTTTAATCAGCCTCAGCCTGAATCAGAACTATAAAGTTTTTAATCATATTCTGCCGTTTTTGTCATCAGCACCCCCTATATCAACAAACAAAAAAAAAAAACACAAAATATAAACGATGAAGTGCAGAGTGGAGCGTTTGGGGTGCCGTGTATATGTCAATAAACTATAACAACGTTGATTTTGATGCATTATTATTATTATTTTTTTGAGCAGTACAGGTGTCTATTAAATACTCACACTACATTAGCTCTGCTGCCAACTGGTGGTTAAATAAGTAATTTCATTTAAAACGTCAAAAAAAAACATTGTATTTTCAGCCCAGAAGCTCAGATTGAAAAGGTGGTCACAGCTGATCACGGCGGTGGGAGGATGGTGGGTGGATCTGGATTTTTGGGTGAACTATCCCTTTAAGCCGAGAGCAACTGCATTTCTTTTTGGTTGTTGAGGATCTTTTTACCTTCATCCGAAAGGCTTCCTCAGTTCAGAGTCGTTAGGGGTCATTTGAGAGTCATTAGGATCACATTAGAGTGGTTAGGGGTCACCTGAGAGTCATTAAAGTTACCTGAGAGTCAGTAAGGTCACCTGAGAGTCGTTATGGTCATCTAAGAGTTGTTAGGGTCACATTAGAGTCGATAGGGTCACATGAGAGTTGGTTAAGTCAACGTGGAGTTGTTAGGGTCACCTGAGAGTGGCTAAGGTCACTTGAGAGTCATCAAGGTCACCTGACAGTGGTTAAGGTCACCTGAGAGTCATTAGGGTGACATGAGAGTCGGTAAAGTCACCATAAAGTTGTTAGGGTCACCTTACAATCATAAAGGTCACCTGAGAGTCATTAAGGTCACCATAAAGTTGTTAGGGTCACCTTACAATCATAAAGGTCACCTGAGAGTCATTAAGGTCACCTGAGAGTCGTTAAAGTCACCTGAGAGTCGTTAAAGTCACCTGAGAGTTGTTAAAGTCACCTGAGAGTCGTTAGGGTTACAAAAAAGTTATTAGGGTCACATGAGAGTTGTCAGGGTCACCTGAGAGTCATTAAGGTCACATGAGAGTGGTTAAGGTCACCTGAGAGTCGTTAGGGTCAAATTAGCGTTATTAGGGTCACATGAGAGTCGTTAGGGTCAAATTAGCGTTATTAGGGTCACATGAGAGTCGGCAAAGTCACCATAAAGTTGTTAGGGTCACCTGAGAGTTGTTAAGGTCACCTGAGAGTTGTTAGGGTCACATGAGTCATTATGGTCACTTGAGAGTCGTTACGGTCACCTGATAATCATGAAGGTCACCTGTGAGTGGTTAGGGTCACCTGGGAGTTGCTAGGGTCACATGAGTCACCAGTCTTACCTGGACTCATGTGACCTCTACGACCTCTGGTTATCAACGATTCCACAAGAAGTCGAGCCCCTGCAATACCACACCAACCAGTCAGACCTGAGGAAGCCTTCTGAACTCTCTTCACCAACCGAGAGAGTTCTCATTGTCTCCTACCGGAGCTCGTGGCATCACCACGACAACTGGATGACTGACAATCTACCCAGACACCAAACTTTCCACACTGCACAAAGTAAATTGCCAGTTTCAGGATGATGGATGTCGCCTGTTTGAAGTCCAGGAAGCAAACTTTCGTGACTTTGGACCGCTTCCTGGTCTGTTTGTGGGCAAGCTTCATCCGTACAAATGTTCCCCAAAGGAACTAAAAAAAGAAAGAGCTCAACAAGGCGCAGCTGCAAGCAACCTGTCACAAAACCAAACGCAAAAGATATATTATAAACACATTTAACTGTGTCGGCAGCAGGGCAGTTAGGGAGCATCGCAACAAGGACCGGTGACGTGTCATCAGAGCGCCGCGGCGCCGGGACGGAAACGGAGCCTGACGTGGCATCTGAGCGCCAGCGTGACGGGACGATGTCAGGGGTTAGACGAGAGAGGGAAGGACTGGGAAGCTGCCGCAGGCGACAGTGGGTGACAGGGGACGACAATGGACGACAATGGACGACAGTGGAAGACAGTGGACGACAATGGATGACAGTGGACGACCATGGGTGACAGTGGGTGACAGTGGACGACAATGGATGACAGTGGACGACATGGGTGACAGTGGGTGACAGTGGGTAACAGTATATGACAATGGACGACAGTGGAAGACAGTGGACGACAATGGATGACAGTGGACGACCATGGGTGACAGTGGGTGACAGTGGGTAACAGTATATGACAATGGACGACAGTGGAAGACAGTGGACGACAATGGGTGACAGTGGACGACAAAGGGTGACAGTGGACGACAGTGGGTGACAGTGGACGACAGTGGGTGACAGTGGACGACAGTGGACGAGAGTAGACGACAGTGGGTGACAGTGGACGACAGTGGACGAGAGTAGACGACAGTGGGTGACAGTGGACGACTCTGAAGATATCACAAGAAAACAACCTCAGCGGCTCATTTCTGACCCACTTCTGCATCGAAGGCTTAAACAGTTTGGGTGGCAGAATAAATCAAACCCGTAAGAACTGAGCCCTCTGAAGGCCGGGCGGGTTCTTCAGCTTTAAGTGTGTTTGGCCTGCGTGTGAAAACCTCAGAGAGGAGGAGGAACAGGAAGCAGGAACAGGAAGACCTGGACGGCGCGACATGAAAGCTCGCCGCCGTCACGCTCGCGAGGCCAACGGGAGCTTCGCCCGGTGGGAAGTGGGAAGTCACCTGCGAGAATCCCAGAGACGGCGGCCCGTAGTCACTCAGCAGGGGCCTGTAGGACTGCAACGTGGCCAGGTTGGCCGCCGAGGGAGACTGGAGGTTCCCGACTGCTGACAACAGAGAGACAACCCATCAGATACCCGCTCATTCATAAATGCGGTTTTCAAACATGGGGTTATGGGGGAGGCACGAGGCGCTGGGGGTAGCGTGGAGGTACTCCAGGGGGTACGTGACATTTTTTAAAATAAAAAACGTAGCATCCCGTGCAAAATCACCGAGAAATAATAGCCGGCGCATCTCGACATGTAAGCACCAAAGTCGGCTGTCACGTCTTTATTGTGATGTGATGTTTACAACTGAGTTCATGATTTCATTTATTTGAGAACAAATCTGTATATTAATCCCAAAACGGGCCACTTTAAACCGATTATCACTTTATATACACCCTATCCCTTCTTTTTTGTAAAGTTTTTTTCTTCAGTTATTTTTTTTTATCTTTTCCAAATGTAGCTCAAGACAGAAGGATCAAGAAACGCAAAAGTTTTTCATGTTGATGAAGTTCGAAATGGTGAAATTTAATTCGATTAAAAAACTAAATAAATAAAAAACAACTTTGAAACTGCGTTAAATTGTGGATTCTTGAGGTCATGCGCGGCGGCGAGAGGCAAAATTCCTCGTTCACGTGCACAAACTTGGCCCATAAAGCTGATCCTGGTGTCCATGTTTTCTGGATTTTTTTTTTTCAGCCATCAATTGACCTTTAACCTTTGTCAGCACTCTGAAGCACAACTCGCCCGCAGCGTTTTGAAAGAAAACTACAACAAAACCGGTCAAATATCACAAACTCTCTTCAATCCTGCATGTAAAATGGGCTGTAAAAAGTGGCATTTTCCTGCAGAAAATCTGGACGGCTGATTCCATGCAAAAAAAAAAGAAGCTTAATATTGTTTTAAAACTGAATAGGAGAACAAATCACATTGTGAGTTTCTTTGGGGCCACATTTCCTCGTTCACGAGCACAAACTTGGCCCATAAAGCTGATCCTGGTGTCCGTTTTTTAAATGTATTTTTCAAATTAAAACTGGAATTGACCTTTAACCCTTGTCAGCACAGCATTTTGAAACTCTTAAAGAAAATTACAACAAAACCGGTCAAATATCACAAACTCTTCAATCCTGCATGTAAAATTGACTGGAAAAAAAATTGACTGCTGATGTGATGCAAAAATAAATAAATAAATAAAAAAGCTTAATATTTTTTAAAAGTTTGTAAGATTAAAAGGTGAATTTAATGGGAGAATAAATCAGATCTTTAGAAGTGAACATTGAGACGGGTTCTTTGGGGCCAGATTCCTCGTTGACGTGCACAAACTGGCTCATAAAATTGATCCTGGTGTCCATGTTTTCTGGATTTTTTTTTTTTTCAGCCACCAATTGACCTTTAACCCTTGTCAGCACTCTGAAGCCCGGCTCGCCCGCAGCATTTTGAAAGAAAACTACAACAAAACTGGTCAAATATCACAAACTCTCTCCAATCTTGCACGTAAAATTGAAAAGTGGCATTTTCCTGCATTAAATCTGCACTGCTGATGCCATGCAAAACAAAAAAAAAGCTTAATTTTTTTTTTTAAACTAAATGGGAGAACAAATCACATTGTGACAGTTTCTTTGGGGCCAGATTCCTCGTTCACGAGCACAAACTTGGCCCGTAAAGCTGATCCTGATGTCCATGATGTTTGTTTTTTTTAATCTATCTTTTAAATTTAAGACAGGAATCGACCTTTAACCCTTGAAGCACAACTCGCCCGCAACATTTTGAAACTCGTAACAAAGAAAACTACAACAAAACCGGTCAAATATCACAAACTCTCTTCAATCCTGCACGTAAAATTGAAAAGTGGCATTTTCCTACAGAAAATCCGGACTGCTGATGCGATGCAAAAAAACAAAACAAAAAAAGCTTAATAGCTTAATGTTGTTTTAAGAGTGAATGGGAGAACAAATCACATTGTGGAGGTTTCTTTGGGGCCAGATTCCTCGTTCACAAGCACAAACTCATAAAGCTGATCCGGATGTCCATCTTTTTGTTTGTTTGTTTTTTTTAAAGCCACCGATTGACCTTTAACCTTGTCGCGGATGGGCGCCCTGCGGCCGCGCCGTGCCGCGCCGCCGGCTCGCCTCCGCCGCCGCCGCCGCGGCCCCCGCTCGCTCGCTCGCCCGCCCGCCCGCTCCGTCCTCCCCGCTCCCCGCCCGCTCCGTCCTCCCCGCTGCAGTACCGCGGCTCCGACGCCAGGTGTCCTCGAAGAGTCGCAAAAGAATTCCGAGGCAGATCAATCAGCGGCTCCGACCGAGGGGAGCATCATGGAGGAAGCGGAACACGGCTGGCGCAAGAAGACACAAGTGATACATTTTTTTTCTCTCTCCTTCTCTCTGTCACCGCGTAACGGCGCCCTCCCGGCGGGAGCGGGCACCCCCACCCCCACCTCGGACGCCGCCGCTCCGACGACGACGACCTCCGCCGCCGCCGCCGCCGTCTCCCTTCGCCCCGCGCTCGCTCGCTCGCTCGCTCGCCGGGCGCCGGAGCCGCGTCGGCGGGCCGCCCCGGCGCCGCGGATGGCGCTCTTTTACATTAGTAATAATGGCGGATATGAATTAGCCTAGCTCCCAGGATCTGACCCGACATATAGAACTGGACAGAAACTACACGCGCGCGCTTTCCTCCAGGTGCTCCCCGCCGAGCCCGGGCTTTTAGTCGTCGATTTACCCGGCGGATACTTGGATTTGGCCGGCGGCCGGCCGCTTACCGGGGCTCCCCGAAGTTCCCGGAATGTGCTGGTGGACGTTGGGCTTGTAAGACATTCCCAGAGACATTGTAAACCGGAGAAATAAAAATGACCCGAAATTCGCTGAAGCGTCTGTCTCGCACTTTTTGTTTACAACAGCGGCACCGGCAAATATGGCCGTCACTTTATATTGACACCCACTCCGCTCCCCGACGCCGCACAGAGCCATTGCGGCTCGTCAAGGAGAAAGAGGGAGAAGGAGGAGAAGAAGAAGAAGGAGGAGGAGAAGGAGAAAGAGGAGAAGAAGAAGAAAGAGGAGGAGGAGGAGAAGAAAGAGGAGGAGGAGGAGAAGAAGAAAAGGCAACCTGATTTGAGTGGCGACATTTAAACGCGTTTCACGGAGTTTTTTTTTTTTTATCTTTTCTTTTGTCTTTCTTTTTTTTTTTTTTCTTTTTTTTTTAACGCCGCTTAAACGCGCCCGTGAGACGTTCAGGGGCACGTTAGGAGAAAGTTGAGCGGCACTTTTTAGGAGGAGTTTTTGGAGAGCTTTTCCTCATCTTTTTTTTTTTTTTTTTTTTTAAACATCATCACATCCAAGTCAAAAGAGTGCAAGATAATTCTAATAGTAGTAAGAATAGTTTTTTCTTTCTTTTTTCTTTTTCTTTTTTTTTTTTTTGCATAGAATTGAGAGGTACCTGCGTTGCTCTGCGGCGCCGCGTCCATGACTTCCATCCGGCCACAAACAGCAGCTCATATGGGGTCTAGATGGGGGACATGTGGCCGAGCGGCGGCTCTTCCTCCACGCGAGTAACATCAGGGGGAGATGGTGGAGGGCTTTTATATCCCCCATACCCTCCCCCCTCCTCCTCCCGAACCCCCCTTTCAGTGCCACATGGTGGGACACAAGCAGGAGGCTTTGCCCTGTCCTGACCTCTGACCCCCCGGGGGCCCAAGAGGTGGAGGGGTGGGGGGATGGTGCCGGCGCAGGAATAATAGTCCAATACTTCAAAAAGAAAAAAAGAAAGAGAAAGAGAAAACAACACAAAGCACAAGGCAGCTCATAGAAAAGTGGTAGAAAAATGTTATTAAACAATTATATAACAAATGAATATATTACAATTGTGAGCCCGAACCTGCCCCCCCCCCCCACACACACAAAGAAATTCATGGAAAATGTTTGGCCTCATCAGTTTGTATCAACATGTTGTAAATAATCAAAACGTAATAAAAAATGAATATATTACAAATGTGAACTCTGCCCCGAGGCCCCCTGGTGAAGGTTGATGATCCCTGCACAGGAATAATAGCGTCCAATACTTTTAAAAAAATAGCACAACAAAGCACAAAACAACTTATAGATGTGGTATAAAAATGTTAACAATCATATGATGTAATAACTAAATATATTGTAACTGTGACCTCAAAGGGGCCACGAAAAAGGGATTCATCAGTTAGTACCAAAACGTGTCAAATAATCATAAATTAAACAAATGCATAAATATGAAATCATGACCTCTGACCCAGGGCCCGGTGGTGGAGGGGGGACCACACCTGCCCAGGAATAATAGTCCAATATTTCAGGGATTATTCACACATATAGATGTGCATCTATATATATATACACATATATATATATATAGCATCTAAACAGTGGAATAGCTGAGGATGATGGAGGTGATGGAGCGTTTGCAGTCACAGCTCCCAAACGCCGGAGCGCTGGACCTCCGTACGTCGGGCTGGCCGCGACCCCGCCTGCGCTTAAATCCCACATTTAATAACATTCGCTGACTTTTAATCAGCATAAAGCTGAATTTTTTTTAATGCGTGCTCCCCTCCCCCCCAATTGCTCCCTTTGTTTTCATTTCGTTCATTGCACCGAGGCTTTTATGATCTGATTGTCGAGCACTTTGCCGTTTTGACAAAACCGCAGTGACGTTACAAAGAAAAATGTAAAGCTGGGAGAAGAAAAAAAAAAAGCATCAGCCAATGAAAAGAATGAGAGCAGTGGAATAAGACTTGGAACGGGAAATGTCGGCCTTTCACAAATTTGCATCAAAATCTATAATATTTAATAATCATAATAAAATGAGTATTACATATTAAAGGGAACACTTAAGCTTAAGGGCGGTTAAGCTCTAAATTATTGATTTTTTTTTTTAAACTGGGTGTAGATCTTGTTGGTTCTGCAGCAGCTTATTAATCCAGCCCGCCTCTGGTGGGTGAGCCGGCGCCTCCACTTCGCGTCTCCAACCTTCTCCAAAGTGCAAAAAAAAAAAAAAAAAAAAATCGCAAATCCACAAAATCGTGCCTGCAGGCCCGAGACGGGCCGCCCAAAAGTTGGTCTCAGTACTCACCATCTCTGCCGCTTCATCGCTCAGACAGAATTTTTGCTTCCCTCCATTTTTATCACGTAAAGCTGCTTTTGTTGGGTTTCTTACTGGCTTCCTCTGGAGCGCAGTTTTAAGTCGATTAACTAAAGAATTGGTATTTTTCCTGTACGTTTTCAACCAAAAACGCAGCATTTGCTGGTTCCCGTTTCTTCAGTGTGACTCTGCTTTTCTCATGTTCTCAATTCTTGTAAATTGAGTGTTTCTCGGGTTCTGGCCTTTCGGTCGGGCTAATTAAGGAAATTGGAGCCTTTTGCAAAATTACAGCTTCATTGCTTTTTTTTCTCCCCCACATATCTGATGTTGGCTTTCCAACATGATGGCTGAAACTCTGAGGAACCCTGGAGCTGCAGCTCTCATGGAACAAGGGTGAACCGGCCATAACATTAC
>CAAKHG010043378.1:0-11190 GCA_901007715.1 Dactylopterus volitans
ACATATCTAAAAAAAAAAAAAAAAAAAAGTTGAAAAGGTCAAATAACTTGTGAATAATCATCTATTCGAAATCGTTTTTGATCAGCATGGTTAGTGTTTATTTCACGAAAATTTGTGAGAAAATTCTTTCCCTATTTTTTTTCAATTTTTAATCAGCTGTTAGGGTAAACTAACTCCAATCAACCCCAAAGTTTAGATTGTGCAGATTCTACACACATGAGGTGTATCAGCAGTGATGCCGATGCAAATTTTTATTGTTTTATAGATGACAGTTTCATAGTTTATGGAGGCAGTTGTTGTTGTTTTCATTGACTCTTTTTTTTTTATTGTCCTTTAATTTTTCAAAATATATTCTATGTTTATTTTCAACTCTGAATTCAATAATTTTCAGTACATTTACTTTTATAATTTTAATATATTTCACAAATTTTATGACTGGCAAAAGGCCCTGAGGTGAGAAATCAAATACATCCTCCGTAACACAGCAGACATCTTGACCTTTGACCTCCAACCACCAGAATCTAATCAGTTCTTTCTTGAGCCCGATTTGACGTTTGTGCCAAATCTAAAGAGGTCCCTTCATCACATTCCACAAATATCAAAGCGGGTGAGTCGGGTCACAATGAAGTTGACCTTTGACCTTTTGGATCTGTAACGCTGACAGTTCTGGCCAAAAACACGTTTGGTGAGGTCACACTCGACCGCTGAACTTGACCTTTTGGGACACCAAACTCCCTTCAGTTCATCCTGGAGACCTGCATTGACTTTGGCGCTCACGTTCCGACGCCTCCCGTCGACGCTCATGACGCTGACCTTTGACCTTTCAGACACAAAACACCCCTCCGTCATGCCATACCACTTCCGTCCTCGCAGACGTTTGTTTGGAGGTTTGTCGCCGGCAGCGTATTACATGGCCAAAAAAAAAAAAAAAAAAACACAAAGGTTTCTTGCGAGATCCCGCGACCTTTGACCTTTCGAGCACCAAAACGTAGGCAGCTCCTCCTCGAGGCGTTTGCGCCGGATTTCAAGGCTCGACCTCCGCTTGGGCAGCGGTTGGTGAGGCGAGAGAACGACATCAGCTCATCCTGTTACTGTCCAAATGATTCTAATTACCCATTCGCCATCCACGACTCCTCCCGCCCCCTCCCCGACGTGCTGGCCAATCACAGGAGCCGCAGGAGATCATTCCCGCCTGTGCCCATCAGACTGTACAGTTCTTCTATTTAACTGCAGTAAACACGCTTTACATTTCTCTTCCACTTGACGTAGGTTCTATTGATTTGTTTATATATTTGAGGCGTTCAGATATTGTTCACACTGTTCATACTGGGTCAATTTTGTAAAATTGTTAATAGAATATTTCTGATTCTGATTTATCATATTGATAAATATCTGTTACATAGTGCGCTGTTTTAGAGAAGCACTTTACGTTCCATTTCTAGATTTGTTTATATCTTTTTTTTTGTAATTTTTTTTTGTAATATTCTTTGTTATTCTCTCCTACTTAAATCTTTATATCTATACGGCCATGGGGCAACTGTGACCATGCTATTTCCTCGGGGATTCATAAGGTGTTTCTGATTCAGATCACGCTGCTGGTATGATGCAGTTATGACCCACTGCCTGTTATTACATTGTTATTGTCGTTGTGCTCTCAGGGAACCGTGTCTCGGTCTGGACCGCCGATTTTTCAGTTTGGACAACTTGATCGTTTCAGCCGCTTCCTGTTTTACTTTGTAGTTCTGCCCTCGGGTGTCTCTTGCTTCTTTTTTTTTTTTTTAACTTCCTGTCCAGTTATTATTTTCACGTCCGTCTCCTCTGTTCATGGGTCCTTTTTATTTTTTTTTTCTCTGTGTCCTCGGCCGGTCGTCTCCCTGCCTGCCCTCACGTCTGCCCACCTGTTCCCTGTTGCGTGATTGGTTCCTGTCCTCTGCGCCCGTCTTTGTCACATCCTTGTGCATCAAGTGACTGTGAGTCTACTACAAGTTTCCTCTGAGTTGTTCCGCAGAGTTTCCAGTTGTTGTTTTTTTTTTTTTTTTTTGTGCCAGCCTAGTTTGCCGTTCATTCCGAGTGCCCCCCCCCCACCCTCCCCCAGCCTGCATTCTGACAAGTTCTTGCTGGTTTTGCTGTGTTTCTATGGATTTGCGTCCATCCCGCCGCCACATCACGCAGCACATGCAACGTGGGCCGAACAAACAGCCGAATTCACGCCAAAGCACGTCTGCATAATTAACCGGGCGGCTCGGCGTGAGGTGAATGTTGTCAGCCAGCGCTGACCATGTGTCATTGTTGCAAACTATTGCACTGAATTATCAATAATCATCTGATAATGCGTCACGCGTTCATTTTGTTAGAGGGGGACACGGCGTCCAAAGAGGTCAGAGGGGCGGTCACTTGAGTCGCAACGCTGAGTTTTGGCGCCAGTTTCAGTTTCCACGGCGTCAGAGGTTCGATTGTATCTACGCACACTTGTTTATTTTCAGCTTTTATGCATCCACAAATCCTGCGCACAGGCCTACACACCACGCGCCAACAAGCCCACACATGTTTGCCATACAGCCCAAGACCCCTGCAATAAATTCTCCCCCCGAGTTTTATGTTGAATTCCCATTGAATCTATTTGAGAGAGGTGTTGACATATTTTGATTGTTACTGGGACTGGAAATTGTGCAGCTGTTGAACTGCACTGGGTTATACTCTTAATACTTTTGGCCATCCCACTCATATGAATTAGGGGTGGCAAAATATTAGGGACGCCTCCCCGGCAGGCTCATGCACCTTTGTGATGCTTTTGAACCGTACTGGGTGATAGTGAGGGGTGTTCCTGATATTTTGGCCATCAACGGCATCACAAATCACAGTCCCCAATAACGTTAACGGCTGAAAGGTGTATATTCACATTAATGCCGCTTGCATACAATCGCCGACATTATATGTCCGCTCTAAGTGGCGCTCGACTGTCCCCGTCGTCCCAAGTTTAAAGCATCTTCCAAAAACAGGCCAGTTTTTGGTTTCCAGGCATCGGCTTCAGCTAACCACGAGAAAGCTTCACTCTCCGGCCTTTTTCCCGCGAAACCTGCAATTACTCATCTCCAGACTACCTAGCTAACATCATGGCCAACTAGGTGTCAGCTTGACCGCAACTTTCGCACAGCACAAAAGATTCTGATGACACAGCGCATACCAGGAAATAATAATTCTCCTTGTCTGGCACGCCAGTATTTCTCTGGAGGTGACGTGGCCAGAAAGCCACTTAAAACCCATTAAATCAGAACAAAAGACAATTAAATAACCCCTCGGTGAGTAAAACCTTAAGACTCTTCTTTGAAAGGAGCTCTGGCAGGCCTGTGCTGAACACACATCCGTGAGCCACTCTGCAGCCCTGGCTAACGCGCTCGTTACCGTGAACACACACACACACACACAGTTTGCTGGTCTCTTTGTGGGATTTGTTGATAATATGCTGCAGATAGAATAATACCAGGCCTTCAGATCTATCACATAGCTGCACATTTCTGAGCAGGCATGTTGCGGGGGGGGAGTGCTGCCAGGGGCCGTGAACCCTCCCCCTCTGCAGTCACCCCCAGTGTCATGTCGAGCTGCAAGCCCCTCCACCTCCACTTTCTTCAAAAACACCAGAAACCTGATGAATAGTGAGCGAGTGACTCACCGCGACGAGCACAATGCACATAAAAACATCCTGTGAGCCGTCTCACTGTTATGGGTGGCCTTCCTGTCCGTGACATTTGACGTCATGTAATACAATAGACCTTCGTATCAAATGTCTGAGGGCAAGAAGGTTTATGTGGACATGGAAAATGGATATAAAAGGAAAATCCATGAGAAATCCGAGGGATTGTTTGGCTGGCCGGCTTGCCCACACGCGCATGTCCGCGTGTTCGAAGCATATCGCTTGTGTTAAAGTATCATATTTTCCAGAGACGACCGTACTCGTCAGTTTGTTCAGCAGATTGCGAGGGCGGAGGACAAAGAGCGGCGCATCTTAAAAGAGCCAGACACACACTGTTTGAGCAGAACATCTTTACCAAAGAGTATAATGCAGAAGCCCTTCAATAAATTCTCCCTTCAGGAAGAGCTCCATGTTGATTTTTTTAATGTGGCGAGGACGTATTTTAATGATTATTATAGGGACTGTAGTTTTTGATGCTGTTGAACTGTGCTGGGTTACACTGAGAGGTGTCCCCAAACTTTTGCCACCCCAACGCGGATGAGTGGGATGAACAGCAGCGCTCGGAGAACAGAGCCAACAGTATCAAGCCTCATCTCAGTCATGAGTGATTTGTATACTCTTTGGAAACTAATTTTTATGGTTTGAAAAAGACAATAACGAATAATAGAAAGTTAGCGCCACACATCCTCTTGACTCTCTGATGTAAGGCTCTTAAACAGGAGTTGGTAAATGCACATTAAATCCTCTGGTATTTCACTTGTTACACTGAGAGTTGTCCCTAATATTATGGTCACCCCACTCATACGAATTTCTGGTGGCAAAATATCAGGGGCGCCACTCAGGATAACCCAGCACGGTTCAACAGCACCGTAAATTACAGTCCCAATAATAATAATCATTAAATAATGTCATGTCATCACCTTTCTGGAACACCCACAATAAAAATTCAACCTAAAACTCCTCCTGAGGGGAGAATCTATTGTTGCATTATATTCTAAGCTGTGGTCGTGGTGTTGTGCCGGATTGGTGTCTAGTTACGTACGCTTGCGCGCGTTTTCTTGCAAATATTAAGCTGTGTAAAAACAAGCTAAAAAAGAAAAAGAAACTGTAGAAACGTGAATGACAGCGTTGCACAGGGCTGAAGCCCGTCACCCAGGCAACAACAACAACCCCACACGCTGTTCCTTGAATTATCCCGCTTCAGCCATGGTCAGCCACCGACGGGACGAAATGTGGCGATCGCGCAGCCGAACAAAGGCTGATCTCACCGGCATCCTGTTCCCGCCTCGGCGCCCCTGCGCGGGGGCTGGAAAACCCTACCTTTGGAGTCCAGATCCCACACACGCGTATCGGGGGGGACGGCATAGCTGATGGTCTAAGAATTTCCAGGTCACGCGAGGGTGACGGACACTGGAAAACATGGCCGCTTTTTCCTGTGGCGTCAACATGGCTTGAAAGGCAGCAGCTGATTTGACTCGGACTGTCGCTGAGGTGACCCGAGTGTGACACGTTGCAGTTGACGCTCGCTAAACTTGCCACGCTGTATTTGTCATGAAGATGTCGTTGCCAGTGTGTAACATTACCAATACTGCACTGCTACATAAAGGGTTTTTTTTTTTGTAAATGTTTTTTTTGGGGTGGGAGAGGGAGGTCAAATCAAATATCACATATAGACCATTAATCAACCGAATTTACCTCAAATCAAATGATTTGAATGATTTAATTCCCAAATGATAGATAAATATTGCATAGACGAGAATAAGATAAACAAAATACCAACAATAATTAAGTTAGAATGGTGTTATCGAATAATAAAATTAGAAAATGTGTATACTTGCATATCTTAATCTTGTCTTCAACGGCAAATTAATAATTTTCTTCCATTTTAACATCTTGTAAGCAATCCAAACAGTTTGGCCATTAAATGTACTTCACTTTCATTGTTCATAAAGATACTTCTAACTTTGCTACACTGTATTTGTCATCAAGTACGGAAGCCGAGAAGGGTCACACATTCATACATCACATTTCCTCTGTTTTCCTGTGACGAGTTAATTATCTCGAGATCTCGAGAAAACAAAGTTTTGTTTTCTCGAGATAACGAGGTAATTAAATCGAGATATCAAGAAAACACACATAGTATGAGGGGCCTTTCTATCGCACACGATTCCCTGAAGCTGAGGCCTCGCTGGCCGTCTCTTTAAATGACGCACACTGATGTGAATATTATCTGATTGAAAATATATAATGCGGTGATCAACGTGCTCCTGCTCCCACGACACTGCTGCAATGACGACAATGACGTTTCCTGCAGTGATTTATACAGTTTCGTTTCCTCGAGATCTCGAATTAATTATCTCGTTATCTCGAGAAAAACAAGATAATTAACTCGTTATCACGGGAAAACAAAGGAAATGAACTCGCTATCACGGAAAAAAAAACGAAGAGAAATATAATGTGTGAAACTGTGACCCCTCTCGGCTTCCGTAATCAAGAGTTCATTACCAATAATCGCAGTTTTTGTCTCCAAATTAGCGCTTTTTTGTGATATATCAATATACTGACTGCCTTATACTGAGTTCATTTCATCCTTTTCCGCCTGTATCACTTTGATTTCTCCAGGTCGGAGTTCCCTTTGATGCTTTTCTCCTTACATTATCCAAATATACTGAAAGAAAAGTGAAAATCAGCCTCTCCATTTTAATGCGCGACGGCTGGCCAATCAGGAAAGAGGTTCCTCTCGGACCGCGGCGTAAATGGTGTTAATGCGCCATCGCTGGCAAATCAGAGTTCACACGGGCCGTGGTACAAATTAACACACACACACGCATACACACACACTACTCAGACTCCGTCCCACACACACTTTTGCTCCGTTTCCTCCTGTTTGATAAATTTTTGCTGACACTCTAAAAGTCAGGGAGGAACAGAGTGGTGGATTTTGCACGTCGTCAGCGGTAATTTCACTGCCTCCTTGGCCACATCAGGAAGGACACAGTGGAACACACAATCCCATGCGCGCTGCGGCCCAGCGCCATGTCAAGAAGAGTCCTCTTATATCCTGTTTAAAAGTACGATTCGCGCAGGTGCGGCCGATGCGGGTATGTGTGGAACGTCTCATATTTGTTCAAACTGGAGTTTAAGCGTTTGCAGGGCCGTGAGAATTTTTATGTGCCTGTTTCTAAAAGAAGAGTCCTTGAGGCCTTTCTTTTTTTTTTTCCGTGTGTGTGTATATGTGTGTGTGTGTACTCCTTGAACACTTTTTAAGGAGAAAGCGTGTGAAAGACACTGAGTTTCCAGGGATTGGGGGGGGTGATGGGACGCCACCAGCAGGACACTGGGCACTCTTTGACTTTAGATGTGGTTGGTAGACACATTCTCTCTCGCTCTCTCTGTATATATATATATATATATAGCTTTTGCTGAGTCATTTATGGACACCGAGTGGGGGTAAAGACCCCGATGCATTCGTGTGACTGATGAGCCGCGTGAGCCGCCGGTCACGGGCGTTGCGCGTCTCTTGCGCGACGGACGCTTTTATCAGCGGCTGCGGGGCGAACCCCCTCGTCTCCCGGGGTCCGGTCTGTTTGCGCGACACATCTGCATCCTCTCAGCCTGACTGATATTGTGCTGCTTTTTTCCTTTACATCATCTGCTTGCCACTTTCCTGAGGTTTTTTTTTTCTTTTTTTTTGTGGCACACAAGTCATGTAAGTTTTGAGGCAAGAGGAACTCGGAGGGGAGCGTGCGGCTTAAAGCAGCGATGAGGAGGACGGCTGAGGAGCGCTCAGGTGACGCCGGAGAGCTTAAACCTTCTAAACTTTCGACGCTATTCGAAGGAGACGGAGAGACGTCTGGCTCTGCTGTGACGCCCCAACAGTTGAGCTCACTGCAGTCCAGGACCTTCATGGGGAACCGCGGCAGCTGTGTGTTTACATGCTAACGGCTAGCAGTTCCACTGGCGAGGTGGAAGTGCGGGTTGATAAGGATGTCACCTCTCACTTCCTCCTTCAACGAGCTCTTTGGTCTACTTGCCTCCACGGCGATGCCTCCGCTGACAAGTCCAGGCTAGCTTCCACCACCCCGGGGTGTCGCGCGCTGCCACGCGCTGTCACATCATTTAAATATTCCTTTGTTGCTGCTTTAAAAACGCAACATAAACAACCCTGACAGTCATACTGACAAAGGCCTTTCTGGGAAATGCAAAAGCAATTATGGAAACTGCGAAGGGGGAAAAAAAATGAAAAACCCAAACTACTTCATGTATACCACTATTGATATATGTGCACATATGTAAATCATACGTTTGGTTCTAGTTTCACTCGCAGGCCGGGGCCGCGCACGTTTCAGAAAAAAAAAGGAAAGCAAACCCGTGCTAGCATGCTCGCAAACGCGCTTCCAGCGACGGCCGGCGTGCCAGTGCAAACAGGAAGCAGGTTTGGTCACTTAGTTACAAAACATGAGAAAGGAAGAAGGGCAGAAGTGGAGAACGATCTCTCCGATTTGGACCGACAACAACATGGAACTGCTGCTGAGCACATGAGGACAGAGTGTCGCTGGCAGGGGTCGCCGCTAATGAAGTACAGCGACGTGTCAGGATGGTGCCAGGAACGTGGGACGGGGGGCGGAGGGGGGGGGCGTGGCCAGTAGGGGAAGGACACGCTGTGACCGATAAGATCCGCCAAACCCGTGATATCTAGTTTCCTCTTTCAACCCTGAAAGTTTCTGAGCATCTTCAGTTGTGTGTGACAAAAGGTCAGAGGTCAGGAGCGCCAAACTTCTCAAAATCAAGACCGACACTTTATGGTACAATTTTAGTATTACTGATATTATTCTGCCAGTGATCGTCGCTTTTTTTTCAAAAAGGGTAAATTTTTTTTCTTTTTTTTGGAGGGGGCCAAATCATATATTACATTATATACATTCTATTACACAAATCAAATAATACACTGATAAGTTTAATTTCCAAATGATAAATAAATATTGCATAAATTAGAACAAAATAAACATACGTACCAACAATAATTTAGTAAAAATGCTATTATCAAATAGGATTTCATATAAGGAACCTAAAACATGCATATTGTTTCATTTTCTTAATTTCTTGATATCCTAATCTTCTTCAACAGGGGATAATCTCACCTGAGCTAATTAACAATTCCCTTGCTTTCTGACATCTCGTCCGTAATCCAAACAGTTTCGCTACTTCGGTTTCATTGTTCATAAAGATTTATTTATTTTTTTTAAACTCTTTAAGCGCGCATGAAAAGGTCTTTTCCAGCTGTTTCCAGCACAAAACATCACGGGAAACCGCCTGGAAGTAATGCGGCCAATCGCTGCGACTGCATTTCCTCCGGCGGTGTAAACCGTCTGCGTTTTTAGGAGCAAACGCGAAAACGAAACCACCTGGTGAGCCGTCCGTTCTCTTGCGGCGGGAGTGACTCGACAAAAGTCCCGGTTTCAGAATGAGCACGAGCGGCGGCTTCATTTCTCAATCGCAAACCCGTTCGCGGCAGAGCGCGGCTTCCAGGAAAAGGCCCTTCCTCTCTGTTCGCCGGGGGAGGGAGGGGTGGTGGGGGATTTCGGTGGGGATGAGGGCAGCGTGCTTCCTGTAACCGCCGGTCCCTTGCTGCGCTCTGGGAAATGATGGAGGATGCTGGATCGGGCTTCCAAATGGAAAAGGAGGATTTAAAGGGGCGTTCTCAAGCGGGAGGCCCGCGAAACAGAGCTGAAGCTGCGCGGACTAAACTTACTTAACAGGCCGACCTCAACAATTCGGGGTGAGAAAAATAAGTTGTACATGAAAAAACAGTGGAAAGTTTGTATGCGCAGACATTTCCAGCTGCATGAAACCTTGGATGGGCCATTTCCCGTGCACCTTTCCTCTCCACGCACCGGTTGACGAGAGATTGATCCCAGCCGCGCGCATACCTGTCTCCTCCCATTAATACTGCGCAAAAAAACACTGTAAAAAAAAAAAATCGATGCTGTTTTAAGCAAAGACAATCAAAACAGAATGTGATTATTGCTGACGACGAGGGCAAAAAAAAAAAAAGGTTATTCGCTGGTTTGTTTTCAGTCACCAGCGCAAAATGAGCGCCACTGTTAAAGCTATTAATGACGTAAAAATAGAGCGAATAACGAGAAACAACTCAGAAAACTTTGAAACACAAATGAACCTTTAAGAGCTGTTTTAGTACGCCGACCTAGTTGTCCCTAATGACTAAAAAAAACATGTCGCCCTAACCCAAAACTGCTGTAAAAATAGTACACATACGATATCTTTTGCCAATTAAAACGGGTACGTTTTAAAATGACGTCAGCCTGAAGAAATCCAAATCAACTATTAGTTATATTTTGGGGGTCTTTAAAGGCCAGTGTGTTTACGTAACCCCGCAGGCAGGCCGTGAGAACTGTACAAAAGGCGAAAAAAAATGAGCAAAAAAAAAAAAAAGGTCTGACATCATCATTTGTCACGAAGAGCAGCTGCACGTTCGGCGGCAGCCACAGGTGGCGGCAACAATCGGAGCGACCCGCACTTCCTGGAAGGCTGCCAGCATGGGCGCCGGAGGGGGGGGGTGGTTGGAGAACGTGATGCCATCTGCTGCCGGACACAGTCAGGAGGATGAGCTGGAGGCGGCGGGGCCATGAGGGGGAAGCGGCATCTCCGCAGCGGCGTGCTCCTGGAGGCGCAGGGGTCCGTCGGCGGCGGGGGGGGGGGGGGGGGGGGGGGGGGGGGGGCACCAATCTGGCTGCAACCTCGCCATGGCTACGCTCGGGTTCCAGAGAGATACTGGAGGGGAGACATCTATAGAGATAAACGGCAAAAGCCGGATGCCTCGAGATATCGCTGAGATAACCGAGGATGTTCTGCGTCACACATGTAAATCACTTTTTAAAAAAAAAAAAAGAAAAGAAAAAAAAAAAAGACGAGGGGTTCGTCTCGGCTCAGCGCTTTTATGTTTCACATTCTGTGACCCGGCATGTGCGTCATGGATGTGTGTGTGTGTGTGTGTGTGTGTGCGCGCGCCATGGCGACCGTGCAGTCCCTGGCGTGTGTCAGGCATCTCTATATCACATGAATAGAGATCTTCTGAGGATAAGTCGCGACCTTCCGCTCTGGCGCAGTGTGTCAGGCCTCCTTTTTCAGCTGTGGGAAATCGGTTTATCTGGGTGTTATGCGGCGCTTCTCCGGCGCTGAGCGTCGCCCGCGATTTTGCGGCGGCGTCTGGTAAGTCGTCAGCACTCGACAGTTATTGAAAGGACACTGAAAGGGCGGCACCCCTTGAGCCGCAGCATCTCATTTTCAAGTGACGCCTACGCGTAAACAGATCCAGCCGCGCGCATACAAATCAGCAGATGCGACCCATTCATATGTATGCGCCATTTATAGGAGGCCGTGGGTGTGGAAAAAAAAAAAAAAAAAACCCACGGTAGGTATAAATAATTATCGTGCACATGGTGCTGTGACGCATTTGCAACTACGTGAAGTAACAGCCG